>JAHWFO010024990.1:131849-218564 GCA_023313115.1 Rhysida immarginata
GAAAGGCCTCGTATTAATTATTTTGTGATGTCTTTTTCATTATTCTCTTAACTATTATACATCACTTATTTTCTTTCTCAAATTTGAACTATCATTAACTTTATGTTGTATTCATTATTACACATCATTCCAAGTTGTTTGATATATTGCATGCCATATCTTAGCATTGAAAGTTCCAATGAACCATAATGGTTCCACTAAACCAGGCGCCTTTGATCCTATATCGACTATCAATAATCTGACTTTATATTCATTCTTGACAGATCATTCCAAGTTGTTTGATATAAAACATGCCATATCTTAGCATTTAAAGTTCCAGTGAACCATAATGGTACCATTAAGCAGGTGCCTTCGAACCAATTCGACTAACATTAATTTTATGTTGTAGTCATTCATTGCACACCATTCCAAGTTGTTTCATATATAACTTGTCATATCTCAAGATTGAATGTCCCAATGAACAATAATGGTTCCACTGAACCAGGTGCATTTAAAACAATTTCAACTATCATTAATTTTACGTCGTATTCATTTATGACACGTCATTCCAAGTTGTTTGATATATAACATGTCTTATCTTAGTATTGAAACTTCCAATGAACCATAATGATTCCATTAAACCACGTAGCATTGAACCAATTTAGATTATCATTACGATATATAAACTCATGAAGCATCATTCGAAGTGTTTTGATATATTACATGCCACATATTAGCATAGAGAGTTTCAGTGAACCACAATGGTTCCACTAAAACCCAGGTGTTTTTCAACCAATTTAGACTATCAATAATTTTAATTTATATTCATTCATGACACGTCATTCCAAGTTGTTTGATATACAGCGTGCCAAAAAGTCTGGTAACATGGCTGATATCTTGGAAATTAAGCAGTGTACGAAAAAATGTCCGTCATCAATAGTGAGTTATTTCGTGGGGAAAATTCATTAGTTGGGGGGCGGGGATACTTTGAAATCTTAAATAGTTTCCCCTATTTTTAATCTTATATTCAGATTGTACACAATTTTCAAGAAATGTTTTATTCTTGGTGTTTTTTTAATTTATCCAACCGTTTAGGAGACAGAGGCCCTGATAGTGTAGAACTTATAAAGTTTTGAACCCAATTTTATCGATGAAGTCAAAGAGATAGGGAGCGTATCTTACAAACATTCCTATTCTAATTTTTCATGTGTTTAAGAATCCGAAGTCAGAATTTCAAAAATACAATATTTATCAATACATACTTACAGACTCGCCTCCATAGGACTGCCGCTCCCAAGACTTTGCTTGTGCACTAAAAATTTTGAATTTCTGAAATTTGATTTTGGATTCTTAAAGACCTTCAAAAAGACCTTCAAGACCCACTCTCTATTTCTTTGTCTTCATTGATAAAATTGGGTTCAAAACTTTAAAATTTCCAATACGCAGAATGATTATATGCAGTAGGAAATTTCGGACCAAAAATCGATAACTTTTTTGTTACTAAAGAAAGAGTGTTAAAATCTTGCACAAACATAAAATAGTATATGACGCTTCTAATGAATTGCTTTTTATTAGAATTTTTCGTAATCCAAAATTTTTATAAATTAAATAAAAATCTACGAACTGGGTACTGCTCTAACCAGCCCTAAGGACATGTAAACAGCGTTACTGCTTCCATGTCCACAGCGGCGAAATTGGTTGGCGCGTCTGCACGATGAGCAGGTTCCTGGTTCGAGCCCAGGCTGTGGAATTTTCTTTTCTATTTTCATCAATAATAAGTGTTCTAATTCACTCCCTCTAGCATGAATGCAGGCTTCACAACGTCGCCGCATGGACTGACTTAAAAAGTTCAAACGTTCCTGCTTCTTCGCGAATATGGTTCCGCAGCTATGGCGATTCCACTGGTGTTTCGTTTACCAATATCTATTAAGTGTCTCCGCAGATTCCAAACAACTGTTTCCTGCAGGTAGGATTTTAACTTTTTTATCTCAAAAACAATGCCCCAGAGAAAAAATGAAAGAGGTAAATGTTGCTTAGACTTTATCCCTCTATCACCTTCACCTAGAAGCCGAGAGAAATATACCTGCCGAATTTCAAGTTTGCAGGCTTTATAGTTCTGGAGATTTCGTAATGAACGAATGAATGAGTGAGTGTATACATTTTTCGCTCTTTCTTTTATATAATAGTGTTTTCCCCCTGCAAAAATCCTCGTCGTCCTCGGCCGGGATCGAAACCACATCTACGGACATCAGAGCAACACCACCTAGACAGAAGGCCTGATAAATGTCATACACTGTTATATCATCATTAGTCGACCATTGTTTATCATATTTTTATCAATAATAAGCCCAAAATTTGGTCGACTAATGATGATGTAACAATGTATGTCGTTTCCATTATCAAGCGATCTTTAGAGGAGATCATGAATGCCACTGAGCCATCTAGGTCAATAAGGGAAAGTAAAGTGGTCTGCTAGACAAAGAGTAATGCCCACGCAAATAGTCAGAGAGCGCCAGTAAAAAAAATGCCCTATTGTTGCAGAAACTTTACTCTGCATTGTAGGACATGACATACATTGGACGAGGTCAAAAATGCAAATATTGCCGATTGTCGTAGCAATAATGGCTTTCTTTACTAACTCAACTCGGTGTTAGCATTTTGGACCTCTCCCATTGTTGGTCCACGCATATCGCAGGCTCATGTCAAACAGACAGATCAAGCAAAAGATTATTTTGCCCTTTCCCCTTTGGGCCAACCTGACACTCGGCACATGTAAACCTTTCTCTGAACCTAATGAACATCTGGTGCAGGTATGAGATCAAAAGAATAAGTGGTTCAAAAGTTTTGAGAACATTTACAGACGCATCTGAATTTTTATACAGACCTTTCCATTGAAACCGAAACTGGAGTAACTGCGCAGAAGCAGGACAGCAAAAAACTTGCGTTTCCTATCTTGAAATGTGCAAACAATGGGCGCGTTCGACATGTGCACACTAAACGCACCTAGTGACATCATTCAGTGCGAGTGGTGAAAAAAGTGTAGTGCATTTTGTGTGTGTCATGAAAAACAGGAAAGAGCACGAAAGTGGGATGTTCACCTCACCCGTGCTACCATGAATCATATGCCTACTTCTGAAAATAAAACCCATCATAACATCTGCATTCACATAACACTCCGAAATCGATCATTACACAGGTAGATTTCAATGTCAGTTTAAACGATATACAGAATTCAATTATTTTTATACCTGTTGGCTCTTTAACGATAACTAAAACCTATTATTTCTCTCTGCTAAAGCTCCGAACTATTTATCGCTACATTTCAAGCTCTAGGGCAGCGCCATCTTGCAATGCACTAAACGACTCTGCTCCTAATCTAGGGTCATTTGGTGCGTGCACGAAACGCCCGGTAGTGCGCGCACTGGCGATGACGAACAGGACCAGGTTCCATGACGAACACGTTAGTGCGTTTAGTGGACACACAAAGGCGTTTAGTGCGCGATGTCGAACGCGCCCAATACTACACATCCGGAGGAAAATGGAAGTTTTTTTCGTTAGTCCAGTTTCGCTTTCAAGGAAAAGATAAACAATCTCTGACGCCATCACTTAAGTAAACAAACAAACATAAACCAAGATATATGAATTTTACCCCTCCCCCCCCTACTTTAGGGACATGTAAACCTTACTATGGACCTAAGAAATATATGTTGCAATTATTAGGTCAATCGGATAAGTGGTTCAAAAGTTTTTAGAACATTTACAGACGCACCCTGAGCCTGAATTTTTACATATAAAGATTATAACTATTTGAATTATAGTTGACATCAAACGTTGCTTTCGTGTTTATTTTTGAAATCCTCACCATTGAAAACATATGTTCGAGAGCCCTTGTGAGCTCTTGGTAAAGATTATTTTGTGTGCGCGGCGTTTTCTAATGTGTGAGGTATTGTGCACAGAGAATTCATTCCTTCCAAACAGACTGTCAATCAAGCATTCCACACGGAAGTTTTTAAAAGGCTGGGCAACAGTCTGAGAAAAAAAAAAGCGCCGATTTTTTCCAGTGAGATGACTGGTTTTTTCACGAAGACAATGCGCCTGCTCACACAGCCCTCACTGTGATGATTCCATTGACCCACCCGCCCCTTTACTCGCCTATCACTATTGAGTTTAGGAGGCACGAATTCTGTTTGCACAACCAAAAAAAAAAACAGCGCAAACAAAACAGTCTTTACATAACGGCTCAAAGAGTCTGCGCATAGGCTTTCCTAGCAACGCCTTTTGACATAACGACGGAGGAAGTGTTGGCCTACACTCACCTAGCGGGAGAAATCGGTAATAAAAGCGCTTGGCTATCAAAACCACAATTTCGGTTTCTTTTGGGTACTCCCTTGTATGTAAATTAAATCCTTCTCTATACTATCCGTTTGAACTATATTTCTGAAAATACGTTATGTATAATTTTAAACACAAACAACATATTTATTTATAAGTATTCTGAATTTAATTGCGTTTTAAAACAGTCTTTTGTCAGGAAAGTAATGCAGTATATACAGGGTGATTCTGAAAAAGTGTCTATAACTGTAAGCAATGACAGAAATGACCAGAATGGACATTTTCTTTTAAAACAATGTGGGTCCGAATTTGAACGCTAACTCAGATATGAACAGAAATAAAAATGCCGCCACCAAGATCCACAAGTTAATAACTCAGGCTCTGCAACGCCTAGAATAAGGAATTTTGGAGGAATAATAGGGTACATAAAACTGTATATCGTTAAAGTTTGATAGAATTCCAACGTGTAGTTTCTGAGTTACGCACTCAGCATCGTAACACGTGCTAGTTAGGCCCTTCGCACACTAAGCGTCTAAAAAGAAACCAAACTAATTAGAAACTCAAATCGCCAAACAGTTACCAACTATGAATCGCACACGACGCTACTGAAAGTTTATGAAATTGAGTGACTATCGTACTCGCGTTTGCCCGCGGGACACTTGCAAAGTCACTTCTCGGTTATCAAGGCTTTGCTATAACAGTGTGTTTAAATTATAATTTTATTATTGTGGTTAAAGCTATTGTTATTATCGTGTTAAAAATGTCTAGTGATTCAAATGATGAAGATATTATCCTTTGGTATTGAAAGTTCCAATGAACCATAAGGGTTCCACTAAACCAGAATGGTTCCACTAAACCAGGTTCCTTGAAACCAATTTGGACTATCATTACTTTTACGTGATATTCATTTATGATACATCATCACAATTTGTTTGATATATTACATGCCATATCTTATCATTGAAAATTTTTGAAGGTGTCATAAAGGTGTATCATTAGTGCACGTGCCAATGTTTCGATTGCAACAATTTTCAAAATGGTTCATTTCCTGAACCATATTTATTGGCCGAAATAGTAATTTATATTCGCTTGTATCTCGTCATTAAGATTTGTTTGACATATTACTTAATATATCTGTCCTTTGAAAATTGCTAGGTGGGGTCGTGATGGTACCATTTGTGAACGTGCTAATAAACCGATTTAGATAAAATTTATGATTTTTTCATGGCATGTACCATATTCATCGACTGACGAAAATAGTAATGAATAACCGCATTTATCTCGTCATTACGATTTGTTTGATACATTACTCAATATTTCTTCCCATTGAAAATTGCTGGGCGGGAAAATAGAGGTACCATTTGTGCACATGCCAATGAACCGATTTAGATAATATTTGTAACTGGTTCGTGCCATGAACCAAGTTCATCGACTGAACCAAGTTCATCGACTGAACCAAGTTCATCGACTGAAAATCTTTCATAACCTCGGAGGAGTTTGAGTTACAGACAGACGGACAGACACGTTTCCCCACACTGATAGCATAAAGCACCTTTCGGTACTTAATAATACATGTTTCAATGTAGTAAAATATGTCAATACTAAAGACGTAGAAGACATCCAACCATAATCTCAAACGATTTGACAAATATATGCTTAGTAAAACCGCGACATAACCTAAAACAAGAAAGGACACCCGTGTTCGCCGCCATCTTGGATATCTCACTTCCGGTTGCGATTTTGCTTAGCCAACCGACATTTTCGGATTCAACGGGGTCGAAATAGGAGGAAAAGACCTTTTGCCCAAAAGTAATATGAAATGCTACTTAAAATAGAAATAAGGCCTTTTTTCGTTTTTTTTGACCAGACTATATGGGCGTCATCAAAAGAAAGAAACATTTCAAAAACAGCATTGCGTTTCCTCGATCGCCAGGAGAGTAGTTCTGGTATATTATTTTCAGTTTATAAGCCAGAATAGTCGTATTGCCATTGGTTGATTAATTACAAACGCAGCAATCGCATTGGCTCCCCCAATTTTTTTTATTACCAGACCACCTCTCAACCCTCGTTAACCCCAAATGTTCTTCTAAACTTCTTTAAATAAGTATACACAGTCCTGAAGAAGGCTACAGCTGAAACGCATCGACTCTATGTCGTAAAATTACTTGCTTGTTTTTAAAGAATCATATATTTATACATTATCTGAATTATTTTTATATATGCGGCACGTAAGACCAGATAGCGGAATGTAAAATTATTCGGAATATACGAATAATTCTCGTAACAAGAACAATTAACTAGATTTAAAAAAATTTTATTCAGAAAATAATCTTAGAAAACATTTTTTAAAAGACCCCCCCCCCCCCCCAAAACTTTCGGATAACTCGATAAAAATGATCTAAAAATTATAGAAAACGATATAAAAATTACGGCTTTATTTAGAGGTTATGTTCTCTTTTATGCTTTTATCTCTGGGGATTTTATCCTTCCTTGCACTTTAAGACTGGGAGTTTTGCACCTGTTATTTTTTTTTACCAGAGGGTTTTAACTGGCGGGGTTTTTGTCCTACCCTCTTTCTCTCCTGTACAATAATATCCACTGCGCAGTTCTTTCTTACGTATCTTTAGAAATTAGAGTTGTTTACAGCTGTATTACCACATGTACTACCAGACAAATTTAATCGTCCGTCTTTTCGGAAAAGATAAATTGTCTAATTTGCGTGTGCATAATGAAAATGGCACGAAATGAGTCAATGTTTAAGAATTAAGCAATTTATTACCAAGATGTTTCGCTGCATTTCACTATCAGGTGGAAATTTATTATCATGATGTTCCAATAACATCTACAGTATATAAAGGTCAAATAAAGAAAAACAGGGTTTTTGTTGAAGCGCCATTAGACTCGTGTCAAGCCGAGAATTTATGAAAAGTTTTCTCACATTCGCAAGTATGATGGCGCAAAACTGCAGCAAAAATTAAAACAATTGCGAGTTTAATGCTATAGCGATTTTAACATTCATACGTTGAAGAAAATGAAATGATTAAATTAAATTTGAGAGGTTCATGTTATGACACTTCTCTTGTGATGCATCCACTGCAATTATTTACTTGGGAGTGAATTGCTCTCTATCAATTTAGAGATCTTGAAGCACACTTATCTCATTGCCTTCTCTGCAAAATTTCATGAAGTGATCGGTGTTTAAGAACATCATTACCCTGATTTCTCGTGATCAGCTAAGTAGTGTTTTTTCAGTCCAAAAACAAAGAATTATTTATTTTTAAAATATAAAATAATACTATCTATATATAAAAAGAAAATATTAGGGCTTAGAGTAACTTTAGAATTGTAAATGATCTTAATCTGTGGATTCTACTTAAAGCACACAAGGCGCAAAACCGCTTTAGATAAACTTGTTAAAAATTTCGGGTTCTCTTTCAAAATTATTAAAATTAATAAACCTGTAATATCTATGAAATTTTGTTTAGATTATTTATCTCTCAAATTTAATTTAAAAAATGATTTATTTAAAAGTTACATAACATTCCTTTCGAAAATGGTCAAAAAGTAAAAAGCCATAACTTTCAAACTGTTCATCCGAGGTTTTTGGCAAGAAATATAGAATATGCATAAAAGAAGCGAGTTTTACCTTCAAATCAGGGGTTTCAAAAATGATCGGTATATTTGAAAAATCTAAACGGGCAGCAACAGAAATATACCGTGAACTAATTTCGAAAGTTCGTCTGCCTGAAAATTTACTGTTGTCCCAAGCATATTGCAACTAACGGTGAATTTCTATCGCTGCCAGTTTAGTTTTTATTGATTTTTCAAATATACCGGTATACCGGTCATTTTTGAAACACCCGGTAAATTGTTTTAACGCTACATTATTTTCGACGCATGTGAGGCTGATCTTGCAAGAAAACACATCTCACGCCAAATATCAGCCAGCATTTATCGTTTTAAACGATTTTTCTACCATCTTATGATTCAAATCTTCCAGTTAAGTTGGGTGTTGAACATAGTACGGTGACCACCATAGGGAAAGGGGTTCTCGTCTCCAGTGGGGCGACCAGGTAGAATCCTGGGTTCGTGTCAATTTTGTGTAATTAAATCGACAATTGTTTTATTAGTACAATATTTATTCAGAAATGACTTCTGTCAAGCGATCGTCACAATAAGGGGAACCACTCCCCTTGATTTTTTAACTTCAAACGCCCCTCAGAGTCTTCATATGAAAAGTTCCATTCTAGTTTCAATAAATAACGTTCTAGACATAAAGTCGTTCTATATGTGAGAATTCCATCCGAAACGTCGAAACTACATCTGGCAAGTCTCCTTTTCTACAAACGGTCAACAGAAAATCTCAACCGCATGGGCAGCTTATCTTGGTCGGGGATTTTTTTTTTCAAAGTATATCTCAAAACAAAGAACATTGAGTTCCTTAAACAAATAATACCACACAGTTGTTTAAAACATTCCATTTAGTTCCCAATACGTAGTTACGACACTAATTGTCTTAAAGTGCACTTCTCCAACTTTCCATATTCATCAGAGAGGTCGACGCTTACCTCTTCATCTTGAATACAACGTTGCTTTCAAAGAAAATACAGCAACAGAACTCATTTATCGTCCTTTAATTGCGAACAACACCAGTCAGGTCCTATGTTTATTTCGCACAGACAGATCCTTCAGTAAAAAGCAAAAATCTGAATTATGCACATCCTATTTAACACAACTAATGGATTTTCTCATTATAATGACCCATAAGGTCTTTTAAGCAACAATCCCTCTAATTAAGTATTGTAGCGGTCCGGGGTGGGGGGGATGACCGATGATAATTCGTTAAAAGTCTTGTCTTCTAATTCGCCAGACAAATCAAATAGGGATCATCCATAAACCATGTGGCCAAAAAATAGCGGTTTATTACCCACCACTCCGCTCTGTGGCTACGATGTGGAAAACTTATAAACACCCTCCACCTCTAAACCACATGGTCTTTGGCTCACCCCCCTCCATTTTTCAAGTAATAAAGAGGCCTTTAAAAATTTGGTATCAGGTTGAATTTATTCATCTTTCCAAATATTTTTACAAAATGTCTCAATTAATATAAGTGGCAGTGAATCCTGTTGAGCACTACAGTCTTCTAAAAAGGTATTGGAAGTGATGTTAATATCATCTCCATCCACCCAAACACATGCTTCTTCATTTAGTTGGTTTTTCAAAACAACCATAAATTTGCGTTGGCATTTTCCAGCAACACATACCTGCCGTTCTGGTGGTCGTAATGCAACAGAATTGGGCTTGCACCTGTAATAATTATGATTATGGTCACATGCCATGATATCAACCTTTAAATTTTGTAATTCAATAAACAACCATTACCATATACGGTGTTTTTTAAGGCTTCTAAAAGAGCAATGATATAATCCACATTTTTGACACGTACGTTCTGCTTTGTTACCTGCTACTGAATGGCAGTAGAAATCATACGTTTTTTTCTGTTTGAATAATATAAGAATAAAATAAAAATGACACTTTTATAATATCCCTAATAAAGTGTAATAATTGATACATTACATGAAGCTGCAGGTGAAAAGGGACCTCAGAAAATCCAAGAACATTTTTAGTCCAAAAGTTGCTCATGCAAATTCTAAGAAAGAGCAGTAGAAATTTTTTAGTTGCGACTGTAGCACTTTCTGCTTGTCTCAGGGAAAATTTTTCATTTGTTTGCAATAACAAGGGTGGGGGGCATGAATCGATCATGAAGAATGGTCAAGAGACAGCCTCTATTAGCCTATTGTGTTTCAGAATTTGCAGAAGGTAATGGCTCTCCCGCACATGGATAGCTTTCCAAGATTCATCTCAAAAATAGACATTTCTAATACTACATATAGAAATATAAAAATAGAAATTTGTAATTATTTATATAAAAACGTTCTTCTGTCCATCATCCATCTGGCGTAATAAATGTTCAATATGGTGTCCACCTTTTTCTGCCACAAAAGTTGAAACCGAGAAACAACATGTTCCACAACAGATCGGTGTGTATCAGGTTTGACGTTGTGAATTACTGCGCAATGCAACTTTTTAAATCCGCTAAGTTTGCAATCGGACCATTGAACACAATATTTTTCAGATAAGCCCACAGCCAGAAGTCACAAGTGACCTTGCTGGTCAGGCTGTTGGAAAATGACGGCTGATATTTTTATCATTTCGAAATGTATGTTGAGCACTGCTTCAATGGATTTGCGATGTGCGGAGGAGACACATTTATTTTTCTTATCCCATACCATTTCACCCTTTTTCGGGTAAATTCATGTCAAATTTAAGATTATTATAACCAGTGGTTCTTTTTTACAGTTTTTTAAAAGTTGAACTTTTATTATAATCGTCCTGTGTAATAATGGTGACAGGAGAACAAATAAGCCACCCCGGATAGTTTCTCTTATCACTTCATCGGGTGATATGAATCAAGATCTTATGGTACTGTGCTGATCAGGGGTTTACTAAATAAGGAAACTCTAAGAAAAAGAGGGATGGGATGACTATCGCGTTCATACTGGAATAAGGAGGGGTATGTTAGTCCAGGAGGTGATACGCGTTCGAGCCGCCATCGTGCCTCTCTTATCGTTCCCATAACACAAATAAATTCCTTTTCTGTATCTTGCGTGATTTGCAAGGCAAGTACAAATAGAAGGCAATTTGTTAAAGTTTTCCAGGAAGGAGGGGTCTTTAACGATTAGACGAAATATTTCAACAATTCTGTTGAATCACACCGTCTTGCGGTTGTTTTACTTTTCAAGACAAAGGCCTAGGCAAAAAGGAAATATACGATACTTTTTACCTTAAATCCAAATGACCATGATTATTCAGGTAAATTTTTCCACATTGAGATTGACTTCCATCATCCGGTTATTGTCCTAGGCGGTCACTAACATCGTATTCTCTACGGTTGTAAATCTTAGGGTGGATCAGGCTGAAGCAGTCGTTCCAACGGGGTTTTCTATCTGAGCTTGTCAGGGTCCATAGACTGTGGTAGGTACGAGGCGATTCTCTTCTGCTGGAGGTCCACTTGCAGGCGGATAGAGGCTCGGAGCTTCAGTGCCGGGTTCCATCAAATCAAATCGAGTAACATTCACTTCTTGTCGTCCTGTTATTGGCTCATTAAAGAAAGTACCTTCAATTTTTCACGCCCTAGAAGTTGTACGAGATTCTCTTATTTTTTAAGAAAAAACTTATTTTTATATCTTTCTAGAGATTTAAATAAAAAGTAAACAAAAGTGATTTTTATTTATGTATTTATTTATTTAATACTTTTTATAATTATCCCCCCTTAAAACGTCATCATTAAGGCAAACCCGCATCGTAGCTGACGAAAAAATGAACAGGTGACTTTGATTACCGGGGCTTGTGTTTTTGTCTGCTAAGGCAAGCATTAATTTCATTAACCATTGTCGATGCAAGAAACAAACACGACCAACCGATTGCTGAAGCAAACGGCTGATTGTTCTCACATGCAAGCAAACAAATATAAACCAATTTAATTTCATAAATGTATATATACTAGCAGATACCCGTAGCTTCGCTCACGGCAAAATAATATCTGACATAACCCTCGATATGTTAATAATACTTCTTTAGATAGGGCATTTTATAGATTAGGACATTCATTTTATTTAATCAGCATAAACTTCGAGACATCGAGGGAAAACCACATTACGATTTTTATTATCTCCATCCTCAATATGCATTGTCTGATTTGTTGCTATACCAAATCGTGAAAGTACCCCTCGTTTAGGAGGTCTACTCCAATCGCATTTAAATTTGGCCTTGGGGTTTGTTAATCTAATGGCGAAATAATTTGACAAGAAAATACAGCTTCGTAAATGGCAGATCAGTAGGAATCATGTGTATACTTTGTATTAATTCTGTTTCACCGATTTCTGGTCCTGTTCAAAATGATGGCCTTTATTGTGCCATGGGAAAGTTTGGTGGTTTAAGACTACGAAGTAACATGATCACAGTACCAACTTTTATCTGAAAGGTTGAGAGTGTTGAGAAACTCTGTTGGGCAGTGAATGGTCTCGATATTTAACATCGTATCTATTGACGTGTATATTTTACATTCAGTAGCTATTATTTTCAGAAGCTCTCTTCATTTATCTTTTTCCGCGGCGTTGTTCTTGATGGCGCGCTCGCTAAACCAATTAGTGTCTTTTTGTAGCAAATTTTCAGTATTCGGATAAACATTGTCTATAAGTTGGTAAGTGTTTTGACACATGTTCCCACAATGTGGGGAATGTTAATGTGATGATTCTGAGTCATAGATGCACAACCATTACCAATCTTAAGGATGTTTTGCGCAGGGAGTTCCGAGTTTTGATCCCCTCGTAGATGAACTCGCATGTTAGTAGTTAATCGACGTTTCAGGACATGCTGGCAGACGACTTCTTCGTGCGCACATTTACAATATTAGCAGGCATTCCCTTAGACACCATTGGCAGAGTCTGCCTGAAATCACCTATTTTGTAATGTTCTCATGTCTTTAAGGGTTCTATAGACAGCATCTATATGAGACTTGTGCGACATCGTATATTCATTCCAATTATCAAGAATGTTTTGTTGAAGAACTTTGGCTATGAACCATTCTTATGAAGCATACAGAATTTGGTCCTAGGAAATGCTTAACGGCAGATTTAGGGTGAAATGGGCTGTTCTTCCACCAGTTAAGGATCGCAGCTATGCCTGATGAGGTGGCAGCGATTGCAATTTTGTTTTGACTTATGATTTTTGCTAAGACCAGCGACATAACAAACGTTTCGCTTGTGCCTCCAGGCGTATATGTTACCTTTTTCACAGTACGCACTGCTAATTATCATTCATTGTTCGGTTACGCTTCATTTTCTACCACATATGCTACTAATTCATTGCTATCATATGTCCTTTCTTGTAAATAAAGTAGGTTGTCTATATTTAAATTTAAATTAATGCGCCGAGGCTGTGGCAAACCAAACTCTATCATACAGTATTTCATTGAAAATTTCTTGTTATTATAACTATTCCAAAATCATTTTGTATAGGTCAATTTCTATGTTCTCCGCGCCTCTTTAAAGCTCGAAACCTGAGTTTCCTTTTATTTTTAATTTTTTTTTTCTAATTTTAGATATTAATCTTTGAGATGTTTGTTATTTCTTACGTGGGTGGTAGGTTTTTGTGGATGACATGTAATATGATTTCTGTTTTCTGGTTTATAGACGAGAAGTGTTTGTTCATTATTCTCTTCTTTCTAGTAACACTTGTTTTTTTATCATTTGTATGGGTTGTGTCGATAGTCATTTTTACTATTGGTTTTACGGTTTGTTTTAAATTTTTCAAGATAAAAATCTTGCTCGTTGGCCCCGATGGCCTTTAAATAAAAATTCCTTGAAATTATATAAATTAAATAAATGAAGCAACATTTCTTGGAATATTTATATATTATTATATCGTTGAAAGTCTTTTTATTTTGTAAGATTCATATTTTTATGAACAGTAAAACAATAAATACTTTTTTATGAAAGAATATTTTTCTCTTCCTTCTTCGCCACTTCAATTATAAATTTTAAAGCGATCTTTTTAACTTTAATATTGCAAATTATTAGCAAAAATTAAGAAACATGCAAAATAAAACGAAAAACGGAACGAAAATTAATAATTTCTTTATACCTAATATTCAAATTGCACGCTATATGGCGTCCGGAGCGTTAACCAATCACAATCACGACCGAGTCGTTGCCACTCTCCTTATAGGCACTCTAATATTACTAAAAAAGCAACATTTTTTTAATCATTTAACCACAGCTTAAAATAGACGTGTTTTTATTCTGTACCTTTAACAGTAGATTCATTTGAAATACCATTCCAAGCAATTTTGAGCCATCACCAAATTGTGCAACTTATGTTTTTTTTTATATTTTTTCTGTTGGTGGTAAGGGGTGCTTATCATCCAACAAACATTTTGAATATAGCCGTCTCAGATTATCATTAAAAGGCTTGTTTACAAATGACGCCGATCAAGAAATTTTTTTTCTTAGCACGCGAATTTAACCCGAGATCACTTTTTAATATCATTTTTCTGAAGAAAAAAACCTCGGGATGTATTCGAGTAAATACCATATGTATTAACTTTATTTGGTTTTACTATTTGCCATTTCTGAGGAGTTAGCTACACAAAATTAGGCATATCCGTACAGTCGAGTGCATAAAGATTTAGATTTAGTTGAGCACGTGAATAGCACATCCCAAGCATATATTTGCTACCTTAACATCATTCAGAAGGGACAGATCCAGTCTAATCTGCCTTCACTCTCAGTAAAAGTATCTGATTTTGCAATCGATCAACATCAGATAAGCTTAGTTCCTACGGAGCAGGTAAAAACCTTTTTGCACCCGACGGTACATACATAGAGACGGAATTTATTTTTTCCAAAATTTCGAAATAACTTCTCGAATAAGGTGTGGGAGTGAGTCAATAAGATTCTGGTAGGTTTCTACTGGTAGCTGTTGCCATGCAGGCTGTAAAGCAACTGATAGCTGCTGAAGGGTACGTGGTGGTTGTTCCATAGCACGCACATGACGATCGAGGTGATCCCAAAGTTTCTCGATTGGGTTGAGGTCTGGGGAATTAGGGGGCCAGGGTAGTACTTGGATCTGTTTGTCTTGATCCAACAACTGCAGCCGTATGACACATAGCATTAACTTGTTGGAACGTGCCATCTCCCTCTGAGAAGACAGTGTCATGTATGGGTGTATTTGATATGCAATTATGGATAGATAACCGAATCGGTTCAGAGTGCTTTCCACAGGTATCAGTGGGCCCAGACAATGCCAGGAGCATACTCTCCACACCATGACGCTGCCGCTACCAGCCTGGATTCATCTAACAAAGGTTATCATCCCTTTTTCCAAATCTGATAAATCACTTTTCTTACCCATTTCAGCAATGAGTGATATGTTTTTAACATAGTGGAAACCTATCTTATATAGTGACCTACCCAATCCCCAACACGTGACATAGTTCCTTGGCTGGGCAATCCCGAAGACAAACGTAGGGGGAGGTCATGATAATGGGACTCGACCCTGTATGTACTCTCGTATATTTGCTGAAATGACATATCTGGTAGTTCGTTTAACATTTCATCAGTTAAGCATAGGAATTTATGATTTGGATTTGACAGATTCTTGAGTATTTGCGAAATGTGGTCGTGAGAGGGCATTTGTCATCTCCGCCTTGAAGGGAATTTGTCATCTTGAGCTCACCTTTGTAGGATCTAGTGCTTTTAAAATAGTTATGACCTCATTCTTTTTTAATCTTGCTAAATATTGCAAAGGACAATGATTGCTTTTTTTTTTGCTTACTCCACAGATTAGTTATTACGAGCACATTCGCCGATAGAGCGGAAGTTTTCTTACCACCCAGAGCGCGAGTTAGAGAGTGAAAACCGTCTATTATAAGTCATTTCCGAGCTTTTAACATTGGCGCCATTTCTGGTTTTTGCGATGTTATTTATTGCACTTGATATCCCTTTCTGGAACATCACAAAACCTCACTTCTTTCATGCTTCCGTAATTTCGGGATAGCTGAATTTGACATTGGAAAGAGCTGTTATGTAGGCCTCCTAAAAACTTTCAATTTTCGATAGCATAACTCAATGTTTTTAGCTCATTATTCGAATACTATTTTAATACCTGCCCTAACAAATGATAGCTCACGTGAAATTAACGCGCACGTCACATTTAAATATGGTGATTGTTACCACAGATCTCCATATTTCGCTGAAATCAACTACCGAAATTTTTTAGAGTTTTTTTTTATACCAGCCCTTTTACATCCCTTGATATCACGTAGAATATCAATTTTGATGGCACAGTAATTGCCCTGTGTCGTAGAAATGATCTTTACTTTTCCATCAACTCGATGATATAATGAATATAAAAATAATATGATCCGACGATCTGCAAATTCAGTGCTAAAAACCTCTCAAATGACCCCAAAGCAGACAGCAGCGCAAAACTCAGGCGTATGTAGCTGTCAAAAGAGCTATTGGTAAAATGTTGGCTTTAAAACAGAGTTGCTGGACTTCCCCTTTTACAGCGCATGATTTAAGCATGATTATTGGATGAAAAATTTTCTTTATTTATTTCTTTTTTTATTTCTTTTATGATTATTAGAAGTTAATTGTTGATCTACTCCCCCTCGAAAAGCTATCACTCTCGAAATCGTTGCCAATATATTTTGAAGGTGAATTGAAATATTGAAAATTTAGGAAATTTAAAAAATAGAAGACAAACTTAAATCAAAACATTAACAAAAAATATTCTTAATGCTCATAAACAACTTTTTTGATATGAAAGTTTCAACATTTTTTTAAATAAACACGTTAATCAAGAATCTCATGAAAGACAAAAAAGTGAATAATTCAATTATAAAAAATATTAAAAAAAATCAAAATAAAATGAAAAAAATATATTTTTAATGATAGCTGGAGTTGAAGTTATAATTAGCTTCTCGAATCCCGCTGAACACTATGGATGTTTGTTTTTATCCCTTTACTGGTTACGGCCCTGGCATGTTAAAGCTGTGATACAGTATTCGGACGGTTAATTGAGACAAAATGAGACACCTCAGGCTGGAGGAAGTTGCAAGAGCTGTTATGCTGCTCCAAGAAGTCTACTCAATCAAGTCCGTCGCCAGATAGCCTAAGTGTCACCTTCAGTGATCCATCTGCATGGAATCATTTCCAACTGACTGGTGGTTATTCGCGAAGGGCTGGACAAGGACGCAGACGCATAACGAGAAGAATATAGGACCGATATCTTCAAACTTCTGCTCTTCGCCGAAGAACATCTACTGCTAGAGACTTGCAAAACGACCTACGTGCGACAACTGGAGTTTTTTCTGAGCAAACAGTCAGAAACAGACTAAGGGAAGGTGAGAGCCAGAAGGACGAATCGTGTATCTCATCTCAAGCGCCGACACCGAGAAGCCCGATGTCGAATTTGCCCAACAACAAAGCAACTGACAGCTGCAACAGACAGACAGAACGGGATGTGTTTCAATCATGGTTTGGGGGGGGGGGATCTCTATCGAGAGCCATACTGATCTCGTTGTCCCAGGAAGTCTCAATGCTAAGGTCTACTTCAGGAACATTCTGTTGTGGGTCTTGATTTTGTTCTTATGCAGGATAATGCTTGTCCGCATACGCCATCTGCCACCCAGGAATTTCTCCAAGTACGGAACATTCCAACATTGGAGTGGCCAGCACTCAGCACGGACATTAATTCGATCGAGCACGTATGGGAATTGCTTGAAAGACTCCTAAGGCCACGTCCAACAAGTCCACAATCACTGCGCGACTTTCTGCGGGTCCTCATTGAATAATGGGAAAACATTCCTCAAGCACACATCCGTCAACTTATGCGGAATATGCATCGCAAATGCGCAGAGAGCCTTTTAGCTCGTGGAAGGAATACACGTTTTGCTCTCGCGGAAATTTTTCTCTATGTTTACCACTTATTTCCCACGAATTATACGGGGAAAAGTTATGATTATTTTTGCTGTTGACAAAACTGAGAGGAACGCCAAAGAGTTCAATAATTTATATTTGCAATTTTTTCTTGTTTGCCTTTAGTGCGTTTACTCAATAACTATTGGGGGGAAAACAAAAATGGGTGCCTTCACTCATCAACTAACTGAGTCTTGTGACAATCAGATGAAAAATTGAAAACAAAAATGCGTATAATTTGAACTGTAAAGGAGAATATAACTTACTCATTTCCGTTCAAACCTAAGAGGACAATTCTCCGCAGAAATCGCATCCAAAAGGTTAGAAAATATAATTTAAATAGCACTTTACACTTTATTTTATTTTTCAAACCTTTAATTTATAAATAAACGAAAGTTATTGGTGATAATGAATGTCAATACTAAAAGTTTTTCAGTACTATAAAAAGGGAAAGAAAAATGCAATGTCTGTTTTTAAAATTTGAAAATATGAGTATTAGCTTCTCAATATTTTGTTTTATAACTTATATAAGAAAGTTCCAGGATTTCAATATGAATTACTTTCCTTTAATTCAAAGCATTTAATGATTTTTATTTGTTAGGAAGAGTATATGAAACTTTTAATTTTAAATTTTATCCCCTAAGAATAGGTCTGGAGCACAGTCTGTAGAAGTTTAGAGTCTGGTCTGGAATAATAGAGAAGGTTGTGGTTTTCCTGAGCAATATTCAAACTATAGAGAATTGAACTCCCATCACATGTGAACGAATCTTCCAGCAAGGCTATATAAATTTTACATTATTATTTCTCTATGGCAAATCGCAAACTTCAATTGATTTGCAAACGAAAGCCGCAATCTTGGATAAGGTTGATCGAGATGTCCTTTCAAAATTGAAAATTGCAAAGAAATTTACTTGAAATTTTTAGGTTTTCTATTTCAATGGAATTTTAATACCGCTTTTTAAAGTTCCCTAGATGAAATAATTAAAAAACACGATTTTAAAACAGAAGGTTATAGGGATGTATGATAACAAGTTATAGAGGCCTAGAAAAGGGGGAAAACCCCTTTCGACACCATCGAGTGTGTTCTGTCTGGTAGCCATGCATCGCTGCCATTGTCTTGCATCGCAGTTTCCACTCCAGTAGTCAGGAACGCAGAACACCAACATCAATTCGTAACTACTCCTGTTGACACGCTTTCCAAAGAGTATCCGCAGTTCGCGGTCGTCTTTTTCCGAGGACCTGTTTAAGTAGGCCAAAGCAAAGAAAATCCATAGGCGTTGTATCCTGGTGACTTGGCGAGTATGTCGCTGAATGGAATGGAGTAGATTCCGGCAACTTCTTGCATGCATTCCAGGAACAAGCAAGTTGATGCGGCGGTATGACTTGACACATTGTCTTGATGAATCCAGCCTTTCGCCTTTGACTCAACTCTTCATTAAGTTAACTTGCACTTGTACCTGTATCTCCAGCCACTTTCATAAAACTCACGATGCCATTTTCTGAAGTCCTTAGAACCCTTTGGGCGGTAAAAAATGGCTCGGCTTTTGTTGCAGTCGTTTAAATAACGCAGAGGCTACGTACACGGCGCCGTTTATGCTTTATTTTCAAGTCGACGGGTGGCGCCGTGTATGGACAGAATATTTGTTCGAGAGTTAGGGCGGACGCTCGGGCGGGCTTTCAGTTTGGCGAGAGATTTTCTTGATGTGTCATTGGTTTTTTCGTTAACGTTTAACGAATGGAAGTGACGTTGGGAAGCTTATTCTCAACTTGATTTAGCAATCAAAAATTACGAGAAAGCAAATTTTTTTACACTAACAGTGAGTCAATGTACATGATGGAAACTTAGTTTCCGAAATGTACATCTGAGTCATTAAAATTTATTATGTGGAATAGTGTTTTCGGAGTTATTTTTCTTTCTATAGCTATGTCCACAGTTTTTGGTTGATTCCATTGTATCAAAGCTTTTTACATTTTAGTGCCTAATCCAGTCGAGAATCCGCTCCAAACTCGCTTTCCAAACGCATAATCTCCGCATATGTCAGGGCACATGCGGAGCAGTGTGACTAGGTTTTGAAAATGGTTAGGATCAAAAAAATTTTTAAATAGGACTAAAATGAGGACTAAATAATTCACTAAAGTACTAAAAAAGGACTAATGTTTTGTTAACATTATAATACTGTAAGCCAACGATAATTGCCGTCAAATAGATTATGCTATTTGACTAGCCATACATCAAATCCGCACCAGTTTTGAAAAGAAAGAAATTTTATTGAAAAAATTAAAAAAATACGTACTGGGGTTTATGTTGAACAAGTATGTACTTTTTAATTCCTATTTTATTAATTTTAATTTTTTTTAACTGTCTTTCAATTTAGATTATGCAGCTTTACCAAAATAATCTTCCGATGAAAAGAGAATAAATATACAGGGTGTAAATTATTTCCTTCAAAAAGACTACACTACGATGTAGACGAAATTCAGGCGATTAAAGTGATATAAGACACTTGGGATCGCAAATTGCAAGCAACGCCGTAAATTGAACCTCAAACTAAGCTGAATGGCGTGGCGCGACGTAGCACGAGCCAACTTTGGGCGACTGTATTTGCGCGGCGCGGCCCGCCAAAAGCTAATTGAACTACCAATATTTGTTCATTTCCTCGATACTTTTTGATGAAAAACATGATAAATGCTAACGGTATTAAACAAGGTTGGGACTGCTCGTGCTAATGACTCCAGTGCGAGAGCAGAGTACGTCACGTTGGAGTGGAAGGCGGAACTCTTCAGGATGAGGTAGTAGGGAGCGGAGGAACCAGCCAGGCCGCTCTGTATATAAAACACAGTAAATTTTATAAAGGAACAACGGGTAATTTATTCAGGTTCAGTTACATCATGGTCTGGTAGAAACAGTGAGTTCTATAAGAACATATAAAGCTCACTGAGTAGAAATCAGTAAAAAGTCTGGTAGTTTGATTGATCGGTTTCACTTTTGGTGTATTGTAATGAAGTGATTTTCAAACTCATTATCACTTCGTCAGCAGTCCTTCCTAAGAAGGGTGCCAACATAAAATAAAGAAGGGAGGGATCGATTTTGATATGCGTAAAGAGGTTTATTTACAAGATAAAAGCAGGATAAATACAAAATACAAATAGATACAAATGCAAAGATAAAATAAAGCAGATACAGAATAGGCAGTAAATAACAAGTAGCTGCCTGTAGCTAAATCATCTAAATGACAACTGTATGATCCTGTATTACTTAGCACCAGTCTAAACAAACAACTCCCAATTAACTATTACGTCAAACCTAAACAAGGGACTAGAGAAACCCTGTGTGCATACAGGTTACAAACACGAACCTAAAGTCATGTTCCAAAAAGCCACAAAAGGGGTTGGATAGTGCAAGGGGATACCAAAGCCAACACACTGGATCCTACACCAGAGGGCTACCAAAAACCCGAACCAAAACGGGACAAATCCACCTCTACAACTAAACCAAACACCCACCAGGCAACCAAAACAAGTACCCAGCATGCACACTACAAAACCAAACCTTCCCCAAAACAATATAAAAGTTTAGCTACCCACTGTGCTAAGAATACGTTCACATAAAAATGCCTTACAAAAATCATCCAATAAAAGACAAATAAAATGGCAGATGAAACAAGATCAAAATTAGTGGCAACCAGAGATGACACAAACTAGCGCATAACTAAGCCAAAGATTCTCCCCACTAAAACATATAGATCACACCTAAAATAGGGACACAATAACTACACAGTGCAAACTGGTCACCGACATGGCACTTCCGCCATATAACACAAACAAAAGAGGGCATGGTCGCTGCAGTGGACACAAAAGCTAAACTACCGGATCCAACACCGGTGTGCCACATAGAACCCAAAATCCAGTCCGTACTAATGGGACTAGCCATTCAAAATAACGGGTCTACCCATCCACTGCCAACGAGCCACAATGCCAATGCCCCTGCACAACACCAGTACCTAGAATGCACTGAAATATAAAATCCCAAACAATCCCAAACAATCCCAAAATTAAGAGGCTGCTTAGCTACCCCATGCGCTAGTAAACAAAATCTAATGGATGCTCCACTATTGATCTATACAAAAATAAATCCAATCCAACTACAGCAATTCAATGATGCTAGAATCAATAACAGTGCTTAATCCAAGTTGGCTAATCCAATCACAGCATAACAAGCTTTTCTAAACTTACAATTTCATCGCACTTACAATAATACAATCTCATAATTCATTAATCTCCCTAAGCAGTTACAAAATCCAAAATCAACTATCAAATAAATAACTTATACTTCGATCTGCTTCTCAATCATAACATTCAAAATACAGATAAGTCACTAATTCTGCCATACTAATAAACTTGATAATTCTAAACAATTCCCTGATAAGAATACAATAAAGCAAACCTTCACAATCCAAGGTTAACAACTTTACAAACTACAATATTAAATTCAATCCATAGCTGTCTAAATGATACTAAACGTCTTTAACACTTCAAAGATTACAACCCAAAGTTCCCTCTAATAACAGCATAACTCTTATTAATCCCAATCCCGCTATATATCCTATCCATAATCCAAATTTCCAGAACTATCACTAAATTTCTCTTAAGCTTTACATTAGATCCCAACATAAAAAAACAAATAATCTAAAGTCATCAATAAAAGAATAAATTACCACGTGGTTTTCTCTTTCCGTAAATGAAAGAGGGTTAGGCCTAACCATCGATTACAAATTACAGGAACCCAAACCGGGCAGTACAACTATTCCCTGGTTGCAGTCATCTGCTTCGGCATCGTCGTCTTCTTCCTCCTGGTCTTCCATCTTGAATGGGTCTAGCTGGATTCGTCTCTGGATCAGGAATGCCCTCAAATGCTTCGACAATCGACAATCGAGCAGTGGAGTGAAAGAAACAATGCGAGTGGTACTGAAGCAGAGCTCCCAAACTCACTCGTCACATGTATAGACCAGGGGAATTACACTGAGATGGGTGAGAAGCCTGATAAAACCCCGAAGGTCCTCCTCAAGATGATTGAAGAATACTCCCCTCATTCTGGGGATAAAAAGGTTGATTGAAGATTGTCATAGAAAGGGGGGGGGGAGCCAACGGCGAACTAGGCTATCCAAAAATCGGGGAAGATAACATTCCTGGCATCGTCGAAGTTAACTTCTAAGACATGGCTGGGCAAACGATGTTTTAAGCGTTTCCTGTAGTCTGGAGGGTTATGAATTTCAGACACCAACTGATTCCTGTGATTAAGCATCTTCGGGAGCATGGTCGTTATCGTATCCTGCACAAACTTGCCAATATGCGTCATCCCTAGATCTTCATGGACGACATTATTGTTGGCTACTCTACGATCAAGTTTCACGATTGCTCTAAGAGTAATATTTTGGAACGTCTGCAGCTCCTTCCACCTTGTTTTGCACACGGAAGCCCAGGCTGGCATACCATGAAGCAAGATCGTGCGGATGATCACTTTGTAGATGAGCAGCTTGTTATCAATGTCAAGAGCACTGTTACGACCAAGCAATGCGATCAGACTGAATTTGGCCCTCTTGGCCTTATTCAGCGCGTAGGAGACATGTTGATTCCAGGTGAACCTGGAATCAATCACCACACCAAGATATTTATACTCTTTGACCCAGTCGAGCTTATTTCCGTACAGGGTAAGCAAACCAGGGGGATTTCTGCGTTTGTTAGTGAAGAACATAGCCTTGCACTTGCCAACATTTAACTTCAGCCTCCATCTGTTGAACCATTTTTCGTAAAGATGCAACGCTTTCTGCAAGCGAGAGATGACATGGGCAGGAACACGGGCGAAGGTTAAGATGGCCGCATCATCAGCGTAGAAGTACAGCTTACTTTTTTCGGGTTTTGGAAAATCCTGGATGAAAAAATTGAACAAGGCTGGTCCCAGAACTGACCCCTGTGGGACACCGGCTTTAACCACACATGATTGGGAAAGAGAGTCACCAATTTTAGCTCGAAAAGACCTGTTTGAGAGGAATGAGCGAACCAGCATGATAAGGTCAGCTGGAAATCCAAATTTTATCATTTTATAAATGACACCATCATGCCAGACTTGATCGAAGGCCTTGCAAATGTCTAGAAAGATAATGCCACCATATAGAGACTTGTTAAGAGAGTTTTTTGCGTCGACAGCAAGCCGCCATATTTGCATTTGGCAGGAGTGGTCCGTACGGAAACCAAACTGCTCATCACGAATAAGATCATGGGCAGAGCAGAATTCATTGAACCTTTTAAGAATTGTCCGCTCTAGAACCTTCGACATAGTTGGTAAAAGGCTGATGGGCCTGTAACTTGCAGGCAATGAAGGGTTAAGGCCTGGTTTCGGAATGCTTAGGATAACTGATTCCTTCCAGCCAGTAGGGAAATATCCGAGTTTCCAGCAGTCATTTATTAGTGTAACAATGTCCAGGATCAGGTTGGAAGGTAGATTTTTAAGTGCACTATTTGTGATGGCATCCATTCCAGGGGCTTTCTTATTCTTGAGTTTCTTGATGATCTCAACAATTTCCATCGGGAAGATTGATCGCTGTATAGGAGCACGCCGACCCTCATAAAAATTGGAACACACATCACGAACCTCGCTGATTGCATGCTCCCCGTCCAGAGTATCTGGAATTGGGGTGATAAATTGATTGCTAAGTGACTCAGCAATTAATTCAGCTTTATCTTGGTCCGTAGTAGCAAGAGTAGTACCATCTGGAGAAAACAGGGGTGGGAATTTCGTTTTCGTACTCTTAAGAGCTCTAATCGTAGTCCAGAGCGAGTTGTCATGAGTTGAGAGATTCTTCAATTTGTTGGTCCATCTTTGTACTCGTAACTCTCTTACTTTTTCGTGGACCCTTCTAGAAAGTCTATTATACTTTCTCTTAAAGATTGGATCACGTGTACGCTGCCAAAGTCTTCGGAAGGCATTCCTCTCTGCAATAATTTGCCTAATACTTGGAGGAAGATCGAGATGGTCAGGATATTTAGGGTTTATAGGGCAAGCACTAGCAGACATCGCAATGTCTTCGACTCTATCATCGATTTCATTGGTGCTGGAGGCACTCGCTGTGTAGCCGTTGCTAGTTTTAAGGATGTCACGAAAGAGTTTCCAATCCCGCCTTATAGGAAGCCGATTCAGGATGTCCATATTTAAGCCATCGAAGTTAAGGGCAACAGGAAGATGGTCTGATGTTAGATCGTCCACAGTGTAAATATTGAACGGTTTGAAGAGACCCTTGAGAATAGCAATATCCAGGACATCGCTCGTGGGCGAATGATCACAATAATATGTATGTTTGATTGGACCGATAGCGACAGTGTCCAGCTGGTTCTGGGTGTAACCATATAAAATAGCACCATTGTGATTAATGCATCTGGAATTCCAGTGAGGGTGTTTCGCGTTTAGATCGCCTGCCAAAACAACAGGAAAATTACCAGAGAGCAACTCGTCGAGATCACAGGGGTCAATGGCATGCCCCGGAGAGTTATACAGCGCAACAAACTTAACCCAGCCAATCGTGAGGTCCTTGATGAGAATAGAGGCCGCCTCCATTCCTAAATAGTTCCGAGTAGTGACTTCAACATGCTCAATACCCTCTTTGACTATAACAGCTGCTCCACCAGAAACACCATGAGCAGGATTCTTTGGGAGTCTATCTTTACGATAGACCATGTATCCAGGCAGCTTGAATGGCCGTTCCGACTTGAGGTGGGTTTCACAGACAAAGGCAATATCAATTTTGTTTCTCGATAGGAAGTCGAAGAACTCCTCTCGCCTACAGGAAATGCCTCTGGCGTTCCAGATGGTACACCGAAGTCTTCCTTGATTGACTACTTCGAAGCTGTTGCTAGCCATGATTAAATTTTAGAGAACGATTTAACAATATGCGGAATAGATTTTCCGATTTCCTCATATAATCTGAGCATCGCGCCTATTTTAGTGTTCATAGCTTGCAAATCAGACGGGTTGAAACTTTTGTCAATAGTTTTTGAAACCACCGAAGCGTAGGATCTCCCTTCAATAGTCTTAGCACCACGCACTCTGCTCACTGTTTTGGGATATTTAGGACATCCAGAGAAACTTGACGTATGCTGTCCTTCACAGCGAATACATTTAGGTGGATCCTGTCCCTTTACATTTTTGCAGTTCCTGGACTGATGATCCCCTGCACACTTGTTGCAACGGGGCAGCTCAGTACAACCCATGGAAACGTGTCCAAATCTGAGGCAATTGTAACATTGAAGAGGTTTCTTATTGCCCCTAAACAGCTCAACGAGCACCGCCAGTTGACCAATCCGAGTGACTTCTTTAAATGTCCTATTATGCTCAGTGTTTTGAAATAGTGCCAAGATCAGCGGCATATCAACAGCGCCATTTGCCTTTTTTAGTCTTATTAATTTCTCTGGAAAGTAATTTGTCCTCTTGAGATCGTCAAGGAAATCGTCCAAGTTATAGGTTGTATCAACATTCCTTATAACATATTTTAACAGTTTTTCTGACTTCAGCTGGTGATGCTGTATTTTCAAGATATTATCACTCTTAATTCCTGACACTAATTTTTTATGGATTTCTTCGTTATGACACTTAATTTTGACGGTGTCAGTCCTGCCAGTATGGGCTGTGATGCTTTCTAAGGGCACATGCTTCTTGATTTCTTCAAGAGTAGCCCTCAAATGCTGCTGCCGACCCCCGTTTTATACTCCAGGCAAATCCCGCAGAGAATCATGGGATCGCCCTCTAGTGGTGAACCTGGAATTTTCTCATATCACTTCCGGGATCGTAAGTGACAACACAGTTGGAGAAGGAATCGAAATTCGATCCTCCCAGCATGCATTGCCACAGCCAAAAGCAGCTTGATACACAAAATAGTTCAAAACCTAATAAATCTGATTAATTAAATTCAAATTCTTAACTAATATAATTTTACACAACAAGTACAATAATTCTTTAAGAAATACAGATTCATAAGACAAGCTTTTGATTTAAAATCAGAAGAAATTGGCCTCGACGGGCGATAGGCCTAACGGCCGCATGGCAAACTTCACTATCACAAGGGAGGTTTTGTACCCATAGGGGGAAAAAGGTATCACGATATCCTAAACGTTCATAGGCTTAAGATTGATCAAAAGGATCTCAAGAAACATATTCAAAACAACAAAATACTTTTGACACCAGAAGGTGGCATGTAGTCCTTTTCTAAGGGAGGACTACTGTAACCCTTTACAAATAAAACATAATAACAAAACAACAAAGTGACTATGTCACAGTATGATAGAAACCTCAAGAGAGAACTAAAACGTACCGTTTTCTACTGTAAAGAACTAAAATAGAACCAAATTTCTTAAAGGACCAAAAAACAGGACTAAGTAGGTTTTTTAAGACAAAAAAGGACCAATTTAGTTCCCGAAGAACTAAATCTGGTCACACTGATGCGTAGGCTACGCCCAACATTACTGTAGACGCATTCTGCCCATACGCGGCGCCACCCGTCGACTTAAAAATAAAGCATAAACGGCGCCGTGTACGTAGCCTCTGCGTTTAAATAAAGCAGAACTTGAAGCATTAACAATTGAAATATAGGAGATATTATCGAACGCTCTCTCAACATCAAGAAAAGCTGCAAGAGCAACTTCTTTTACTCTTAAGTTTTTTCGATTTTAACCACCGTGGATTTGTCGGGTTGATAGGCAAATTAATTAACATGAAAGGGGCCCAAGAACTTCTCTACTCCGCCTGTCGTTTATCTATTCGAAGCCTTTGAAGTAATTGCTAGGACAAAGCAGCCTCTGTCTGGTTTCGATATAAAGATAAATTTGACCATCCTCCAAAGGTTAAGAATGTGTCCTAGTGATAAACATAGAAATGACAATAGAAATGAAAGAACATCTTTGCTGTTCCTGGTGAATTCACCATCCGCATTTTGAGAGTACCTACCAAAATTGGTCTATCCCTCTTTTAACACATGTCGAGTCTAGCTCCTTCTTCAGTCTTTTAGACTGATTCACAGAATTTCCTTCACGAAATATGTTTTGCCGTTCTGACAGCTTTATTATACTTAGTGAGATCAAGCTTAGAGCTATGCCATTCATTGGTCTTTTTACCTTCCTAAAAAAGCTTTCTAATTTTGCATCTTTGCTGAGGAGGATCGTAGTTTGACCAAGCACAGCAGGATTTACATCTCTTTCTCGACAAGGGGCAGTTTTTGTGATACGAATGAATCAAGGTCTGATGCAAGCCATTTACACACAGTTCCAGATCAAAAGTGTCACAGATATTAGTTGGAAGCTTGGAAATCGCGGAACCTACGTCCTCACGAAACGGTTGGTGACACGGACGGACTTACCTTGTTAAATTTTGAAAGACTCCCACTGCAAAATTTTTTCAAATGCTTGCACTAACATTTATCTGGTAGCCATGCATCGCTGCCATTGCCTTGCATCAAATTCGAACATTTTAAAGTTTGATTCAGGTTTGATTTAAGTTTTACTAATTTATTAACTAATCTCGTCTCAATGCCTCTGTTTTATTTTTATGAAGCAATTAATCATTTTTCTAAAAATAAATGCCTGACAAATAATAATAAACGTGAGATTGAGTGCTCAGTATTTGCATACTGCAAATTCAATGGCGACGTTTTTTTTTTGGCCAGGCAATGTAATAAATGTTCAATAATAATATAAAAATGAATTTTTCCATCATGTCTTTTAAATTAGGAAATAGTTAAGTAGATAAAGCAGTTAAAGCATCGGGATGGTAAATCAAAAATTAATGGTATGAGTTCAGGTCGTGGAGTTTTTTTTACTAATTTCTATATTTTATTCTATCTTCCGGAGGTAAGGCGTGGAAAAAATCTTCCATGTCTTATTTTCAGATATTATAATAACCTACATTAAACTTTGGCTTCTTCCCGTAAGTGGTCATTATAAACAGAATATTTAACGCAAGTTATGTACAAGGGTTGAACAAAAGAATATGAATATCTTTAATTTTAGACGTTTTGGCGAATATTCAGAAAAATACTTGACGAATTATTCTGAAATTTTAAGGGTGTAAAAAGTATGTCATCCCATCTGATTTGAATGTGTTCTAATTTGCATATTTGGGATGATGAAAAGTGCACCATGGGATAGGTCACCCACCACTTCCTTTTCATTGGATTCATCAAAATTGACATATCTGCTTCGGCTACGAAAATAAAAAGCAGGACTCGTTTTTGTATCTATCCTGTATATGTCAGCGAACTTTTTGTCCCGAAGGCAAATAGGGATCAGCAATAAATTGAACAAAAAAAATAATATTTGGGATCACCCAGTAAAAAAAATGCTTGAAATGCGTTATAGCTGTAGCATATGAATCATTTTACCTATCTTTGTTCATTTGTATGTATAAAGCACGTTTATTCATGGAGATTTAAAGGTTTATATATACATAGTATAAATCTAAGTCACTTCTCCGGTGTATGTGGTCGATATCCTTAAGAACTACTGCATCGATTTTTATGAAACAAGTTTTGTTTTTTAGGGGATTTATGTAGAAACTTTGTAGGCTAGGTATTAATTCATAAAAATTGGTTTTATAATAACTTATTTACGTTAATTGCTCTCAAAATGCGTCAACATGGCTGCTCATCATATGGTGATCGGCGATAGAAACGCTTATCGCCATCTCTTGAGCAAACAAACAAACATAAGCTAATTTTACTTCATCTTAATAGCTGAGTAAATTTGCAAGAACATTGTTTCTCACATGGCTAACTGTATGTTGCCTGTTCTAGAGTTAGCGATCCTAGAAATTTATACATTTGCAGTAAAAATGCAACAACATTAAATGTCGTTTATAAGGAAGTACTCGAGACTTAGGTGTAGTCCAAAACCTTCCATTAATTTTTTGACATTAAATAAAGGTTTTTTAAAATTTACCTATACTGTAACTCCACAACTTAATATTTCAATAAACTAATTCAATAAAAAAATAAAAAATATATAACACAAAAAAATTCAAAAGAACTCAATGAAATACGTAATATTTTTGCGATAGGCTGCCAAGCTTTTTTCTCCTCTAACAGCTGTGAAAACAGAAACCATGCGAAGCGAAACCGAACGTTTTCGGTATTGTTCACTTAAGAATCCAGAGGGCGTCACTGAAAAAAAAAACTCACGCACGACTCATAGGAGTTGTCCATCCTGTTTCTTTCATGGATGGTAAAACATGTGCCGAATTTGTCTAAGGATTTTAAATCAAATATTAAAAGTTTATTAAAAGGTTTGTATATTTTTATTTGGTCTATTTCTGTAGCCTATCTCTAATTATTCGAAATTAAACCTGTAGTCTATTTAATTATTCGAAAATAAAGTATTCGATACGCTCTAGGCTTAAGCCTACGACCGTTCTCATACCAAGGCTTTTCTATACAGGTTGGAAAATCCTATGTTAAGAGCTTTGGACATTTTTTTCTCTGGCCGACAGAGCGGCGCTGAGAACACTGTAGTGGGGAGAAATTCAATCGCTCATTATGGATTAATATAAGTTTTCTACTTACCGACTAAACTTTTCCTCAAGTATTTTAAGATGAAAAATAATAATAATAGAGAATTAGAATTTTCTATATAATAATTTAAAATGTCGATTTGTTGGATAACGGTATAATTAAATCCGTTTACATAAATTATTATCAATTTATTGTCATCGGCATCCTTAGCTCAATGGTTACCTGATCGCTTCTGATGCCCGAGGACGCAGGTTCGATCCCGGCTGAGGATGACGAAGATTTTTGGGGGGGAACTCCCGAGATCACGCACTTTCTTCGGAAGGGAAGTAAAGCCGTTGGTCCTGTGATCAATTTATTGTGACATTTCTCCAGAATATCACTAAACGATGTTTAAAAATGATTAAATGAAAGTCCACTATTATTACGTAAACATCATAAAATTTAAGCAATGATCAGAAAAACTTACTACATAATATTAAAATTGCTTTTAATCATTGTTTAATGATAACGATTAATACTAATTGTTTATTAAAGTTTTAAATGTTGAGGTTCAAAATCAAATAGAAAAATCAATAAAATTGAAGTTATTTCAGCAATTTTTATCACTAATCCTATAGGATGAATTAGAAATCTACCCACTACACTATCCTTTGCACCATCTAGCGAGTAAAGAAAAAATATCTTTCGTGCAACTGTATATCCACCTATTTTGGTGACTTTCGGTGAAAATCATGAACAGAAAGAAAATAAGTGATGTATAATAGTTAAGAAGAGAATAGTAAAAAAGACATCACAAAATAACAAAGGGAATAAATGATACGAGGCCTTTCGGTCATTTTATTTACAAAGACCTTCTTCAGGTAAAAAAGAATTCAGCTATACTTTCAAAAAAAATTTTTTATACCTGAAGAAGGTCTTTGTAAATAAAATGACCGAAAGGCTTCGTATCATTTAATCCCTTTGTTATTTTGTGATGTCTTTTTTACTATTCTCTTCTTAAAAATCATGAACATTTGGCACACTTATTGCCAAAAAAAGGACCAAACTTTGCTACAGTGACGTCACACAACTTTTCAACCTGTATAGAAAAAGCCTTGCTCATACCTATAACGATTTTGCCTTTGTCTTCTTTCAACGGTTACGCGATACAATGTCTAATGCTTCGCATTTCATAATTTTCAAATGTTTTCGAATGTCGGATTGAAAAGGGATTACATTGATTCAAATATCTTTATATTTAAAGTAATGCTGCTAACCGCCATTATTGTAATCATGATTTTTTTTATAATTTGCAGAAATTTGCATTCATTATGCCAAGACAAAAACGAACGCGTTTACGTTCGTTAACTCCCGGTGCAAAAAGAATGCGCGTTAGTCGCGAAAATGAAACACCAGAAGAAAAAAATAAACGACTAACTTCTAACAGAGAAAGAAATAGACAAAAAAGGGGGGGGGGGAAGTTGCAAGTACCTCCAATAGTACTGAAAATGAATCTATATCAATAATAACACAATCCAGTGAAGACAATTCTGAAAGTCATCTAACAACTTATAATTTAAGGAAAAAAAACTTTAATGCAGTGTCAATGTGAAATCGAATTGAACACACCTAGGCAAATTCAAAGAAAAAATCCATGGAAAGAACTGGAATGCTCTGCTTTTGCATATGATCCTAAAATGAAGTGGTCTTGGTGAAACAGTTTTAATTCCAAGAGTCCCTTTAATACCTACAGACTTATCTTTTCAGTTCAAACGCATTCAATTTCCAGTTAAACTTTGCTTTGCCATAACAATTAACAAATCTCAAGGCCAAACATTGAAAGTAGGTGGAGTAAATTTGCAAGAAGATTGTTTCTCACATGACCAACTGTATGTTGCCTGTTCTAGAGTTAGCGACCCTAGAAATTTATACATTTGCAGTAAAGATGCAGCAATATTAAATGTCGTTTTTAAGGAAGTACTCAAGACTTAGGCGTAGTCCAAAAACTTGCATATGATCCTAAAATTCAATATAATCAACATAAATCTGTTGTAATGGAAGCCATGAATTGTGTTTGTGAGTATTGCTTTGCACTGAAATGGAAACAGGAAGCAATTGGAATGTGCTGTTCCAATGGAAAAGTTAAGCTTCACGAAATAGTACAATATCCCGAACCATTGCATTCCCTTATATATTGCAGTCATCCCTTATCGCCTCATTTTTCACCTTTCAGTCACTAAAACATGAGGGTCCTTTTAAATAATGATCAACAGGCAGATGCATTTTCTACAAAATTGTTGAAAATTGGTTGTGGCAGTGAACCAGAAGTAAATGGTAGGATAAAACTTGATTCTTCATTGTACAATTATGTCGAATCACTAGATTCTTTGATTGAAAAAATTTACCCTGATATTTCTATTATTCAGTCCAAGTCTTTAGGATGGTTCCAAGAGAGGACTATATTAACACCACGTAACGATTCTGCTAACCTAATAAACTCAAAAATAATGAACAAAGTTGAAGGAAATGTAAAACAGTATTGTTCCATCAACACAGTTTTACAAACTGAAAATGCAATACATTACCCTGTGGAATTTTTAAACTCATTACAACCTTCTGGTTTTCCACTTCATTTATTACAACTTAAAATTGGTGTTCCTATAATGTTACTTAGAAATTTAAATCCTCCAACACTTTGTAATGGAACAAGGTTAATTGTGAAGTCACTAAAAGATAATGTGATAGAAGGTTCAACTATTACTGGAAGTGGTCTCGGTGAAACAGTTTTAATTCCAAGAGTCCCTTTATTACCTACAGACTTATCTTTTCAGTTCAAACGCATTCAATTTCCAGTTAAACTTTGCTTTGCCATAACAATTAACAAATCTCAAGGCCAAACATTGAAAGTAGGTGGAGTAAATTTGCAAGAAGATTGTTTCTCACATGACCAACTGTATGTTGCCTGTTCTAGAGTTAGCGACCCTAGAAATTTATACATTTGCAGTAAAGATGCAACAACATTAAATGTCGTTTATAAGGAAGTACTCAAGACTTAGGCGTAGTCCTAAAACTTCCAATAATTTTTTGACATTAAATAAATGTTTTTTAAAATTTACCTATACTGTATTTTTATTTCATGATTTAAAAAGCCCAGGCGGAACGCCGGTAGCGGGTTTGCTAGTTATAGATAAATCAACAGAAATAAAAGACTTGAATCAACGAGAAAATCAAATTCACATATGAAGAAGAAAAAGACAACAAATTAAATTATCTGGACATAACAATAGAGAAAAAAGAAGAAAACAGAAAAGCAACATTAGAATACAACATTTACAGAAAACCCACAACATCAATAAATATGATACATAGAAAATCAAACCAACCATGGAGCCAAAAATATTCTGGATTTCGGAACTTAATTAATATAGCACTAAATTATCCAATAAAAGAAGAAAATGGAGAAAAAGAACTAGAAGCAACAAAAGAAATTGGAATTAAAAATGAATACAGAGAAGACCAAATAAACAAAATAATATTCAATACAGCAACAGCATTTAGAGAACAACAACATAAAAACAACGTAAATGTAAAAGAAAAAAAAAGAAAAGAATATGTTTAACATTTCAAGGAAATATAAGCTACAAAATTAAAAAAGAGTTTCAAAGGAAAGAAATAGAAGTGTCTTTCAGATCAAAAAAATAAGCTAATATCATTATTAGGAAATAAAAGAGAAATTACAGAAAAAGAAAGAAGTGGGGTATAGATATTAAATGTCAAGAATATAGTAAGATTTACATCGGAGAAATTTACTCAAATTAGAAACTAGATTTAAAGAACATATTTATTACATCAAGAATGCTTTAAAAAATTCCAAATACGCAGAGCATATCTTATCAACTTAACACGCAATTGGGAACTTCGAAGAAACATATAAAAGGGAAAAAATAATAATTGAAAATGTAATCATCTTTATGCTAAATAAATATTCCCAACGGAAATATTAAATGTTTGATCAACGGAAATATTTGAATAAAAATAAAGTATACGCAATACGCAAAAGTAAATATTACAACGTAGAAATCCATCATTTCTTTATGCTTTACATATTTACTTCTAATATGTGTTTTACGTTATTTCACTGCTGAAACAATATTTTATTTGTAAATAAACTTGAATTGATAGACAGTAACTTACTGTTCAACCTAATTTTAAAAGAAAAAACAAAAGTGATTTTAATGTAGTTGTCTTACCGATAAGAGAGTTTATGATACATCTCACAAAACCTATCGAATAAGGTACGTTTATATCTAGTACTTTTGGATTGACTGTCACAAGCAGCCACGGACGAGCCGCAATTTTTAGAAGATCCTTAAGATATGTTTGTCTACTTTTCGCCGTCATCGTTGTAGAGGGTTGTTTGTCGATTCCATTATCATAACTCGGCGCCACTTATCATTTGTCTACATTGGAAGAATTAGAGGTGAGGGATGATTCATTTTCCAAATTTTCAAGTTTGTGATTTTGATTTTGAGTATAGTTTTTCCTGGGTTGAGGAGATTTAGTAATCGCATTCGATTTATTTTGCCCATCTTTCCTCAACTTGTGTGGTCTTGAAGATTGGTTTCGTAATTTATTACCCGGCTCTAGAGAGCCATCATTCAGCTTTTTCCTTTTCTCGCTCGCCTTGCCAGCTGATGAGGCTCGGCGAGTGTTCGCCCTGGGGTATGAATCCCCCATCGCAGCCTGGTTAGGCCCGAGTTGACTCGGTCACGGTTATGGTAATTAGTAATTAATCTTCTTGACGCCTTCGCCACTGATGCCCGAGTACGCGGGTTCGATCCCGGCCGAGGACGACGAAGATTTTTCAGGGGGAAATCCTGAGATCACGCATTTCCTTCGGATGGGGAGTAAAGCCGGATGTAGTCGTTTGCCGGCTGCACGTTAAAGAACCCTTGCGAGGCAAAATTTGCGGCTCCTATAACGCCGTCATGAAATGACCATAGCAATTGAAAAGGACGTTAATACCAAACAAACCAAACCAAACCAATCTTGACGCCTTCGGTAGATAGCTTATTTTTTAAAGGTATAAAGACGTTCTCACTGTTTTTCTCATTTTAAAGGGATAGAAAGGGTTTTTATGTTCTTTATCGAGAGCAGCCCGTCACACGCTATTTCACGCCCGCCATTTTTTTTTCTTGTAGACAATCAATTAAGCACATCTTAAAATAAGTTTTCAACCATGTGCGAGTAAGTTCAACAGCAGTTTTACATCATCAAAATTTATTATTGAATATAAAGAACGTCACTGACAATTTTGAGATGTAACGGTCCTTTTTTGAGAACCGTTTAGGTACTCAATTTTTTTGATGCTACCGTAGCCAAATGTGCCCGATTTTTACGTTGTTACCATTCTCGTTCCTTGATTCTTGTGTTCTGAGAATTAAGTGACGCGTTCGCGTTTAATTTGACGCTCTTTATTCGGCGTTTGCCTGGCTCCCTCTGCAGCTGCCGCTGCCTATTTCTTTCTGCTTGTTGTTGTGTCGGAATTCTACTAATTCATTGTCCTTTCTGGCGCCCTTCTTCTACGCTCCAAATAGCCTTAGTTTTTTGGTGTTGAGAGTAATCTTGTGTTTCAGGGAGGTTACTGTGGGCCCCCTCCCACGGGTCTATTTAAAGGGATCACACGACGCATTCGTAGGCGTCAAGTTGGGTTACATGATTCTATGTTCTCTTTAACGGGTAGCGTTTTATTGAGGATTCTCTTTCCTCGTCTCAGTTTGGCCAGACTAAATCTCAATGATGTACGAGATATCGTATATTTATTTGCTACTGTTAATAATCAGAGCAAAGCAATCATGGTAACTATTCGTATCGTTGCTCTCTTCACCGAATTGCGAAATGCAGACTTGTATCTTAAAAGGTTGCCGGGGAATCTGGGCTTTGTATAATAGCGGGGAAAGAATTTTTAGATGTTCAGAAATGTTAAATAATTCTTCTGAATACCCGCGTTTAGTTATTAGTCGTCTTCTCCGTGCCGCACGTTTCAGTATGTGGGTGATTTTTTTATAAGATAGTTTTTTTTCCTGAACTACTACGGAAAAGACTTTTCAAAGTCTTGCATATCTGTCAAAACTTCATAAGGAGATTTAGGTTTTTTGTTAAAACCAAGGTATTAATTAATCTCTTCTATCTATATAAAGAAGGATGTTTGTGGGTGGGTGGGTGGGTCTGTTTGTCTGTATGTTTTTTATACAAATCTACAGTTTTATTCCGATCTTGATAAAATTTCGCATACATGACCTTGAAAGCATGAGGAAGGTCACTGTCTACCTCAGATTTCGGAAAAATAATAAATATCGATAAAAAATCGATATTCATGGTTATAGCAAGGCATATTAATGAGAAATATCTCATGACCAACAATGCAAGGCAAAGTATGTACAACAATAGGTATCAACAATGGTATCAGCACGCAATTCACAAACACAATTCATGAACCAACAATATATATCTCATGACCAACAATGCAAGGCAAAGTTTGTGCAACAATAGGCCCATTGTGTTCGCATCAACAATGGTATCAACGCGCAATTCACCAATAACAATGAGCACAGAATGATGATGTAATGTTAAAGCAATCTTTTTAAGAATTATAACAATGAACATAAAATGATGAAGTAATATGGATAAGTTTCAATTTGTAACAATGAATAGAATTCCTGTTATTCAGGCTTTTCTTAGAAACGAGAGTTCTTAGTACTTAACAATTTCTTGAAAATCTTTAAAAATGATCTGTAACTGGAGATAATGGAGAGTTAGCAGACTATTGAGAAAGAGTGGAAAGACGACAGAGGAAGCACTCCTTTAGCTCCGTGATGTATTGAGCAAATGGGAAGCAAGTAATTAGAAGAATCGGCGACCGCTGGACTGCACAAAGTGATGAATGGCCAAGTTTTGCTTCAACACATCGAGAGAAGAGTGGAAATTGCAACAACAATAAGTATACATCTGAGGTAAGATTACGTGAGTAAGAAATTATTTAGACTAGCAGTGGCGTCCTTGGAGAGGTCCAGCCATTGTGAGCCTTCAAAAAGATTTTTTTCGAATTTTCATTAAGATTTTTTACTGTATTAATTCTAAGCATTTTCATATGTTTATTTTTAAGATATTGCAAAATTTAATTTAATTTTTTGAGATTGTTCTGTTTATATCCAAGTGTAATTATCCCGGGCAACGCCGGGTACCTTTGCTAGTCATCTATATATATAAAGAAGGATGTTTGTGGGTCTGTTTGTCTGTACGTTATTTATACAAATCTACAGTTTTATTCCGATCTTGATGAAATTTCGCATACATGACCTTCAAAGCATGAGGAAGGTCACTGTCTACTAACATCTATCAAATAAATTTCTTCACTTACATTTCATCCTTCAACTTAAATTTCATCCTTCAACAGTCGCCAGTCTGAAGATTTATATCCACAATAATAATATCACAACACAAAAAACTCTTATTTATCCAAAGGCACTGTAACACTGCACTTAACTTTCACATATAAAGAACACACAAATTCCACTTGAAAATCAAACGCTGTGCTTTGAGAGAGGAATCCGGATCAATCTCACTATGAGTTCGTTTGATGAGGAGAATTCAACAGATTCCTACACTCAATCCAATGTAGTTGATACGTAGTCTGAAAAATCTCGGCTGCCTTTCCAAATCGTGTTGAATCACAAGGAATCCTCTTCTCGCTTGCAAAATCGTGTTACTCCACTTAGAAGTCATCTCACTCTCATAAACTGTAGAATCGCTGCTTCTTATAATTCACTACCATCATTGATTCTCTTATTTCTTCTATGATAGGGAAACTTTGCATAATATCTCTCTTAAACCAGAATTCATTTAACATCTAATTTTATCACCCAGTTAATATTCCTATAATTCTTTCTTACTTAATGGTGTGGAGAGCTCTCATTACTTCTATAAACATTAGTGGGGGTTTCCCATAATATTTCTATACACAGGAGAAATTCTCTTAGTATGCCACTTAGGCCACTTCATGTCATATGCTCATTACTCAGTTGATATTTCTATTTTAATTTGGTGGTGAGACTCCATTGAAAAAATGTGAGAGGAAGTTTTCCAATAATTATCTGCTACACAGTAAATGTAGTTTTCAATCATTGCGTAACAAATTAGGAACCATCTCCCTCAACATCTAGTTCGCCAACTGTAAGTAAATTTCCATCCAGCCAGTTGGAACACATGGTTCCACCCGCACCACAAAAGGTTAGAAAACTGTCTCACATAATGTCCATAATTGGATGGTGATAGGACATCCCTAGTTGATGAATATGAAAAAGAGAAGGTTTCTGTTCTTTGATGTGTTGGTTTTTAGTGGTATTCATACACCAAAGAATCAGTCCCAAGAGATATCCTTCCCAAATCATAATTCCAAAGTTTACGAGTCCTGCTCTCCAGTGGGAGCGTCTTGTCCCACTGGCATCACAGGAACTCGGGGAAAACTGACTCACACCCCCTCGTCCCACTCAGCTTCCTCTTATAAATTATCTATTTTCGGCCTCACTTTCGCCAAGAAAATTTAAATAAAATTCTCCTAGAACAACTAAGAAAATACAAAAAATTATCTATAGGCTAATCACGAATAAAGAACCTTCACTTCAAAAGACCATCACAAAATCTATTATCTAAAATTCACAAAAATTCACTTCTATAGATTTGTAAATTTAAATATTAATAACAAACACATGAAACGTCACATAGCAATAAAAGTAAGTGGAAATGTTCAGTACCTATAGCGGTTACAGTTATGTATAGTTTAGAACCGTTAAACTATGCTTTACACGTGCTTAGCACCAATAGTTAACGGAACATGGGAGTAAACGCCTACCATAAGTCCAGACAAGTCGTTGACAAAATATTTCCTCGTTCACCTGCGATGGGCTCCGTCCATTAGCCAACGTCGTTCCCTCGGAGGTGGCGGGTAGCTCGTCTGCGTGCCTCTCGCTGTCTCCCGTCATATTTTCCGCACTCACTTAGAGGAATACCTGCCCTACGGCGTGTGCGAGTTTCTCCTGGAGCTCGGCTTCAAAGTTCCCTTGGTCGAGAGCTCGTTGTCGCTCACGGTTTTGCTGACAGTCCTCTTGGTCGAGTCCCTCGCCGACGACTATCACCATCTCTTCGCTGACTCACGCCTTGCTCTGCGATGCAGTGGCTTCCGTGTTTTTATTTCTGTACTCGTGGTACTCCATCTCACCCACTTGCTCGTGATGAAGGACCCATTTTTCACCGTTTGTCGACGGTTGCCAATACTTGCGGCGTGGTCTCACGTCCGTCCTTCTTCGCCTCCATTTTCCATTTCCTCTTGTCTTCCTCTCATGCTCACGTGATCTTTTCGGGATGACGCTTTCCACGTAATCTGCCTCTATCACGTCATTAGCTTTTTCCTCCTTCGATCGTCGCTCACGTCGACGGTATCCACGTGACAATCAGTCACTCGTTATCAGGGGTTAGGTTAGGTTTCGAAGACCCCGTCATATCATCGATGTCAATTTCGAGAACATTAACAAGGCCGAATTCTCCAAGTACTGGACATACTTGAACCTAGTTTTTCGGATTCGCTATTCGTCAATCCACAATCTGATTATCATTCCTACCATGAAGGGACTCTTCTCTGGATGACTTAAAAGGTTCATCAAGCTTTATTCCCACTTCAGTGTACCTCATTTGGTTTACTTTTTGGGCGAGCGATTAAAACGAGCTAAGGCTCCTGGACCACTTGTCACTACAGTGAACGATAGTCAATTGTCGATTGTCTCACAATTCATCAGAATAGTTAGTTTACTCTGATCGAAGCTTTTCTTGTTTGCTGAAAAAGGCAGCTTGGCTGTCGAAATGTGCATTCATCCTTTTAAATATTTTATGTGGTATAGTGTCACATGTATTAATGAGTAAATTATGAGTAGCGCAGTGGAATAATAAATAGCATGTAACAGCGCACAAAATAGTGTAAATAAAGATAAAGTTTATTGTAAATAAAGCAAAGTATTGAAGATAAAGAGGAGTCAAATGAGCACCTCTTTGCAAAAACAATAATATGAACAACAATCACAAAAATATAGTTAAATAAATGATTAACGTGAATACAAATAGATTAAACTTACGTGCACCTCAGTGCAAAATAATCTAAGCTTAACGAACAAGCTTACAAATTAAATCTACGCTTCAATGAACACTTATCCTATAGGTAAATTACATCATAGGCCTAAACGTAGACCCTTACGTTATAATTCAGCTAGCAAGCTAACTAAAGCTCATAGGCTAGACAAATGAAAACGACAGTTAAATGTCTTAATGTCCAAAAACTGTAATTACCAAATTCACGTAAAAGTAAATTACATCAAAGGCTCTAACGTAAGCCTTTACAATTACAATTAAGCTTGTAACCTAACCAAAGCTCACAAGCTAAACAAATGAATACGACAATTGATGTCTAAACTGTAATTACCAAATTCACCTAAAAGTAAATTACATCAAAGGCCCTAACGTAAGCCTTTACAATTACAATTAAGCTTGTAACCTAACTAAAGCTCACAAGCTAAACAAGTGAATACGACAATTGATGTCTAAACTGTAATTACCAAAATCACCTAAAAGTAACTCACAACAAAGGCTCTAACGTAGCCTTTACAATTATCATATAGTCAGTTAACCTAAAACAAAGCTTAAGAGCTAACTAAAGCACACAAAGCTATAAGAATAAATGACTCAAATGATAACTACAATATAACAAATATCCGGCAGCCGAGCTGCTTCTTTTGAAGCAGATGGGCAGATGGTATTGCCCTCTACGGAGTTAAGATCTAAAGAGATCTTACTGGTGGCATTATGCTACACCCAACATAAAAACACCTCTAACGAGGCAACATGAACTTGGCCCACAGCTTTCGCTGGTCGGAAGCGAACTCCCGACACCTACCCGCTTTGGCCACCCGGGTAGGCAGCTAAAACTTAAGAGCTAAAGTCTAATAGCCGAAAAGTTTATAGCTTAAAACAACACATTGGATATAAGCTAAATCAGAATAACAAGCTTAACAGTAATAAGCTTAACAAGTTAACTGGGTCGGCCTTAAACTTAATTACCTATGGACGGACCTCTCAGCTAACGAGTAAAACATTTAAACAACATTATGGCCTACAAAGGCTTAAATAAAACCATGTGTATTGAAATTCAAAAACAAATGCACAAGTTTACTGAAACAGTTCACACAAATTTCGTGGCCAACACAAGAGCTAACGAAAGCTCGGAACGGCGCACTCGCAAAATGAAATCGTCCAAAATTGCAAGAAATAGAATTTGATAAATAAATTTTATCAAAAAGTCTCCAACGATAAAGTTCCAAGTCCGGGGAAGTCCAATTAAGAATAAAGTCTTATACTAATAAAGGGTTACAGGAAATTATGCACTTTGCGATAATTCCATCAAGTAGGACGCACCTGACTCAGCATTTTATCACGGCAAAGCCGAAATCGCTCCCGAAGTAGGCCTGCATGCCTCCGGGCCAATAACCACACACTTGCGTATTAAAATGCAAGTCTCGGCGACTTAGTTCAGGGAAGGATTTCCGGACCATATCGGCCGTAAGACATACCGAAAATGAAACACTCACCAAGAAGTAAACCTGGTAGACGGCCGTAACTTTCAGCGCCCGAGGCACCACGTCGAACGTCGTCGTACAACACTTCTTTTGCTGCGGAGGCACGCAATTTGCTGCGCATGCATTCTCCGCCAACGAGGCTTCTTGGCACAGCCAGGACTCACACGGCGAGGCACTCGCCGCCTCCGTAGTCGTCTGCGTAGAAATCACTCGAGAACGAGCCTTCTCCTCCGGCGAGGACAAATCCAGACCATCTTGAAGTCCTCCGTCGTTCGCAGCCAGGAGTTTCCCTTTTATCCGTCCTCCCTTGGTAGATGCCAAATTCCTTCTACCTCTCCGCCGTTGTTTTCTCGACGAGCTCGCAGAAGAGAGGCTCCCTCCTCCCTCATTGGCTGCTGCGAGCTGATCATGATCATGACGTGGTCGAAGGCGATTTCGCTTTCGTTGCGAATTAACAAATACTCTGGAGCGCAGACGATCAACTATGCCAACGGAATAATTAAAATTCCGTGACATATAGTGGTTTTCCTCGTGTTTTCTTTTTCTGTGACTCTTCATTATTTATTCCGTACTTTTGAATGACATCTCAGACATAGGTTACTTTCAACGTTTCCGTTATAAATAAACATGCACTCTGTTTAAATTAGTATTTATCATAACCACACTTAAGGAACAAATTTAAAGAAGAAACTAGAAAAATCTTGAGTTTATTATATTTCTGAATTGTTTAATTTCTACAGTTTGGAATTTTTCATTGCAAACGGTATCGGATTTTTAAATTTTATCTTTGTTTATCAGATAATATAAAACGAGGGAGAAAGAGAGAGAGGTCGTCCACGTCGTCATTCTCATATATTAGAAAGCAAATATATTATTTAACTCTACAACATGAAATCTCTAATTTAATGAGGGAGATATCAAAAAGGGGAAATCGTAAGTTGATTCGGATCTATTTTCATTAATTATGTAAGTTGCATAGAGTTTTAGTAAAATATACTATAACGTAGTTTCTAAACCGAAATGATAAAAAATGCTAAGTCGTAAAATGTTGGCCAGTCGTAAGTTTCTTGACTTTATCGTTAATTTATCACAAAGTATTCCCTAGTGATATATTTCTCGTTAAAATAGTTCATCATTCACTGGAAAAACATTCCTAATTCTTATAATTCTGAGAAATCAATTGTTTTATTCCACAATATTTACTAAAAGAAATCCGGCGCCATTTCGTTATAGGGTTCCCTTATCCAACACCTCCTAAAGAGAAAGCCTCTGCACAGAAACCGGAATACATTGTTACAGCATCAGAGTAGTGCAAATTCAGGGCTTATTATTGGTAGAAATACGAATAACAAAGCACTACTATGATGATGTAACAATGTATGACGTTTCCGTGCAGAGGCTTTCTCTTTAGGAGGCTGCCTATATCTATATCTATCTCTGCCATGTTAGCTGCGTTTCCCTTTTATGGAATGCATCATTACTTGATATAACATATTTATATCAAGAGATTGGTACAGATGTTTATTTTCCTTCCTTCTTGTAAACTTCAGTGTCAGCTGAATAACTGATTTTCATCATCATCATTGTATATTTGAGGCGCCTGAATTAAGCATAAGAAACAAAATCCTCATTTTAATGGGGACTTATCAATTACTAAAAACCGTTATTTACATTTTTCATTGATTTTTAATTATCCAGCTTTACAGTAGACTTAAAGATGTAGTTTATAAGTTTAAATAACACTGGCCAACAAAATTTACGATTTTTCTTTTAACAAAATGCAAGTGGGTGATTGTTGATAGTATTTTTTATGCTGATTACGAATATAATTTTGGAGTTTCTCTAGCATGCACAGATTTCTTTTTTTCAATGAAACATTTTAAAATTATTCAGTGTTTGGGGCCTGATAAATTTCCTTGCGGCCCCAAAATATGGATAGTTTAATATTGCAGACGCTACTCTTCACACACATTACTTTAACATAGAAGTCTCGAAGTGCATAACTTGGAAATGTGACGTGGTAGAATAAATCTAAAAGCAGATTCGGATTCTACATACAAATTGCTACTAAGAACACTATGTGTGGTCTTAGTTACAAAATGTGTGTTGACTAGTGTAATTAATAATCAATATCAATAAGACGAAAACCTCTTGTCCACAACTGGATTTTATTCCGCATATACGTATTTCGAACTCTTTGAGTTCATTATTCAATGCCAAGTAAGTATTTGGTGAAGTTAACAATATTTATAGAAGAAAAGCGGTCACCATTCAACCAATAGAAAACACTGAGAAGCAGTGACTAATGGTAAAAAATGGAACACCTCTTTTTACAAAAAACGCGGACCTAGGAGAAATACTCCCAGGGAGCCACGTTGGAGTATTACAATCAAAAAGTACAAACATAAGATCGATTAAATTGCAATTATAATCTAAGAAATCGATTAAATTGCAATTAGACAAAAGACTCGGAAATTATTATAATAACAAAAGCCATACAAACTAAGAAATAAATAACCATAATAATCATTAATAAGAAAGAATAGAAAATTATCGTGACGTTTTAATTATTTGTATTAAAGTAGAATCTCCGATCGGGCCTGCGTCTCCATTCAACAGTGTGTTTGGATCCTTCTTTGCAATTTCCAGTGTTTCATACGCGTCTAGAGCATTTCTGTTACTAACATGTCTTAACAGTTTGCAATCTTTTAACAGAATGTCGTGTCCCGTCTCTAACATGTGTCTAGCGACTGCTGAACTATATGGGCGTCCAAACCTGGCGTGGGCCGTGTGTTCCTTAAACCTCTTTGTAACATTCCTGCACGTGGCTCCTCGGTAAATTTTCGGACATTTGCTGCAAGCGATCTCGTATATACCAGACTGGGACAGTGGTGGCGTCTTGTCCTTGGGGTTTCCCAGGAGGTTTCTCAGAGTATTGGTGTTTTTGTATGCTAAAGACAAATTAGCTTCCTTGAAAATAGTGCGCAACCCGGCAGCCAGTGTATTGTTATACGAGATGGGGATCCTGAGCATTGGAGTTCTTTTGTTGTTGAGGGTAGTGGAATCCCTGACCTGTTTGGTGAATCTTCTCCTTCGTACCAAATCTCGGATTAGCCCAGGATCATAGCCGTTGCACCTCGCTATGTCTTGTATGCGCCTAATCTCATTAGAAAACCTGGCCTTCGACAAAGGAATATTCAGGGCTCTGTCCATCATGAAGATGAAGGCCAACAGTTTATGACTCCAGCAGTGATTAGACTCTTTATGGATGTATACGTCGGTGTGGGTGGGTTTTCTATGGATGTCGAACTCTAATCTGTTGTTATTCCGAATTATCTTCAGGTCCAAGAAAGGTATTGAATTGTTCTCCTCATATTCAACCGTGAATTGTATCGAGTTATAAAAGCCATTTATATATTCGAGAAACACTTCGACACTCATCTTACTGGTATCGATGATGGCAAACACGTCATCAACGTATCGATACCACACTTCCGGAAAATATTCGCCCGAGGAAGCGAGTTTAGCCTCAAACTTCCTCAAGAAGATCTCTGCAAGTATAGGGCTCAGACAACTCCCCATAGGAGTTCCAGAAGACATCCGATAAAATTCAACAAAACTGACTTGGAGCTAGAGGCAGACGAATTGGATCTTCTTTCAAAAGGCTTAAAGTTCTCCTTAAGTAAAGGCCGATTCGACCTAGAGAACATCGTCTGTGACATTGAAAGTGGGATTAAATTCCTCCCCCTTAATAAGAAACAGTTTATTAGGAATGCTTGTGCACAGCAACTTAGAAAGAATCGGACGACGGACAGTAGTGATAAGAAGAATTTAGCTACACTTGCAGCTCTCAGAAACAAAGATTGTTTTTTCCTGAAATCCGATAAGGGGAATTCGATCGTGGTTCTAAGGAAGAATGAATATTTCGCCAGCGTTTCGAAACTTCTAGAAGAAGGCCCATACTTCAAAGTAGAATCGGATCCTTTACCTAAACTAGTTAGGACAGTTAAGACAGCGTTGACCAATTGCAAGAACTTCGTAACGCCCGTATTAGCTCGACGACTAAAGGTTTCCAACCCAATAGTACCGAAACTATACGCACTCCCAAAAATCCATAAGCCGGGGAACCAATTCCGACCCATTAATTCTAATATCTCGGCTTCAACATACGAAATAGGAAAGTATTTAGCTAGCTACTTGGCCAAACTAGACATCGACCAACTGGACCTGTCAGTCAAGAACAGTACGCAGCTAGTTGACAAATTGATGGATGTCACACTTTCAGATACTTGTGTTCTGGTCTCTTTCGACGTAACTTCTTTGTTTCCCAATCTACCGATACTGGAGACATTGGACTTCCTCCATACAGTATTGAAGGACAATAAGGTAGGAGACGATTTGGTTACCGACGTTGTGTCCCTTTGCAAACTTTGCGTAAACAACAATTTTCTACAGTTTTGGCTTTCGCTCAAACCATTCCTGCCAACTCCAAACATGGAGGCTCGCAGCGGATATCAATGAGCCCCTTAATCTCTCTATGTACTGTGGGGTCGTTTTTCTCGATGTACACAAAGCCTTCGACCAAGTCTGGCATGATGGTCTTATTTTTAAAATGATTATGGATGGATTTCCTCAAGACATAATTACTCTGATACACTCGTTTCTCTCCGACCGGTTCTTTCAGGCCAGAGTTGGAGATAGTCTATCTCATATGTATGAAGTAAAAGCTGGTGTCCCACAGGGTTCAGTCCTGGGGCCAGTATTATTCAATTATTTTATGCGAGACTTTCCAAGTCCTCTTTTTTTACGCAGATGACGCTGCTATACTGACCTGTGCTCGTCAACCAGCCGTAGTAGTCTCGCGGCTGCAGAAGGCTCTAAAGGAGTGTGAAAGCTGGTTTAGCAAGTGGAGGCTAAAACTGAATGTAGACAAATGCAAGGCGATGTTTGTCTCCAAGAAGAGAAAGAGATCATTAGATTCTCTAACACTATATGGCAAAAAACTGGACTGGGTTGAAACTTATAAATATCTTGGTGTTGTTATTGACTCTAAACTTACCTGGACTCCCCATGCAACTCATGCGTTGAATAAGGCCAGGAGAGCCAAGTTTAGCTTGATTGCTCTGCTGGGCCGGAATAGTGCTCTAAACATTGATAATAAACTCCTACTCTATAAGGTCATTGTTCGGACTATCTTGACCTATGGTATGCCCGTCTGGACCACAATATGTAAGACTAGATGGAAAGAACTGCAAACGTTCCAAAACGTTACCCTTAGGACTATTGCGCAAAAAGATCGGAGAATTGTTCGCAATTCCTTCAACATGACTCATATTGGCAAATACGTTCAAGGGCTCATGGAATCCATGCTGCCCAATATAGAAAATCATAGCAACGAGCTAGTCTCGGGCATTTTAAAGCATCCTATGCATAGAAAGAGATATCGTGATCCAAGGCATATATTTTGAAGACATTGATAATGTCTTATTTCCAGATTACTGGACTTCATAGGTCGTGTTTTATCTAATACTAGTGGTCTGCTTCTAGTCTAGACAGTCGTCAATCAAATTTTCCTCCACCAAGAGGAGGCAATTTTCTTTCATACTTTGGATGACCCTTGTGGGTACATCAGGCTTCTTTTCTAGCTCAGTGTATTTCCCTTGGAATATGATTATGAAGGGTGAGATTATGGAAGCTATGCTTCAAGTTCCACTTGAATACCGATACACTACACTGTTCGATTGTCGATCGATTGTCAAATACTTACTTGGCATTGAATAATGAACTCAAAGAGTTCGAAATACGTATATGCGGAATAAAATCCAGTTGTGGACAAGAGGTTTTCGTCTTATTGATTATGTCGTTATCCACAGTAATTGAAGAATTCTCAGTGTAATTAATGGAAAATACCCTCCATTTTGAGAAGTCTGTTTATTTTGAATAATTTTTCGCATATTCAGTTTTTCTAAGATTAAAATAGTTCTTCGCTAATTTAAAAATTATTTACAATGATATCGTTTACTTCCTTTTATTCATATCTATTCCACATTATTCACTAAAGAAAATTAAAGCGAAATCAAATCAAATTACGATTCGTGAACCAAGTTCCTCTATCTCTAGCTCTGCCATTTTGAGTACATCTTCTAGCAACTTACTGAAGAACAGGATATGGCTTTCGAATCAAAGACTCGCGGTCATTCGGTCAAGTTTGCATTCTACTTCTAAGTTTGTTCTCTATGATCATTGCTATTGTGGATAGTTAAGATTGTGTGGCAATCGGGAGTTTTCATGTGTCCCATTCAGTGATGATACCAGCAGATGCTGATAAAACAGTAGTCACGCTTCTTCAGCATTGTAAGAAATTTTTTTTCCTTTTTACTTTTAAATGGGTTTATATTATGGTAGATTATAAATAAACTTTATTTGTGTTTAAAAATTAAGTAAAATTATAAGAAACAAAAGAAAAGTAAGAAATCCATGAAATGTTCATTTAACAGATTTTATTTACTTATAAAACGAATTACTTTTTATAATAAAATATTAAATTATTCCTTAAATATCCTATCAATCACAGTTTCATTTAAAAAAAATTCCCATTTCTTTCTTCATTTAAAATTTTAACATAGAAATGCATTCTTGTTAGCCAATCTCCGACAGCCTATGGTTTTCTTCTAACATAAGAGACTATGATCACCACCTTATCATTAAATATTATGCATGATTACTTGGTTTAATGAAATTTTTAATAGAAAAGATTTAGAGTGTTCTACGTTGAGAGATAGGCTGAGAGTACGTGAAGCCAAATTTTTTGTGTAGACCATTTTGTAGCACATCTTAATCTACACATTCAAAATTAAAATCAAATGTTTGAAAGGTAAATTTTCACAGGTCTCCCACTATCCACTACAATTTATACTTTTTGCATTCATCTAGGTCCAATTTTGCTGTGTTGAATTTTTAAGTTGTTTATAAAAATAAAAACCTTTCTCTCTCAATTGGTTATCTCCCATCAATTTATATTGATCTCAATGAGAGCCCGTTTTGAAGGAGTTAGCTGCACAACATTTGGTCACATACGAACATATATATATATATATATTTTTTTTTAAAACCAATTTCACCACACTTAGCGAAACAAGAAAAAAATTCCGCTGGAAGTGGTTAACCTTTCGGAGTGGAGAATGAGAATAAATTCATCAGAACCCACCAAGTTATTAACAAAAATTATTCGCCCCAATGAGAGGCGAATGACGAATGCTACTGCCATTTCCTTAATTATAAAAAATATTTAATTCTCTTAAAAGGCTTAACCAATTTATAAAAAAATATACTTCAAGGCGCTGTTTTAATATTAATTACATTTCCAATTAATTAACGAATGCTTCTGCTGCTTCCCGTTTCGGAAAAATTAACTGCACAAAATTGATCGCATATTAACAGACGGATATTTCTTTTGTTAAAATGTTTTCTCAATTCATCAGTTTCTAAGTCCATTTCAGTGGGAAAAAAATTGAATTGGGGAAACGGAAAAAATAGGCTGTTAGTGATCGGCCAAGAAGCATGCATGCATATCTGTTAAAATTTTAAATAAATAAAAAAATCGGAAAAAACGTAAAATAAAATATCTTAAACAGAAATATAATTGACAGTTTAAAATGTCTACGTTTGTTTATTTAATCATATATAAGCAATAATTTAGCATTTCGTTATAAGAAGAATTGTAAATTTAAAAAATTCTGTTAAATAAAGATTGCGTGCATTTTTTACTTTTTTTTAGTTTTTCAAAATTTTACTTAATTTTTAAACAAATAAAATTTATTAATAATCTGCCATATTATAAACCCATTTAATCGCAAAAATTTAAAAATTTCCTGTACTTACAATGCATAAGTAGCGTGCCTACTGTTTTTAACCCCATCTGTCTGTGTCATCAAGCAGTGGTACAAACCACGTGATCTACAACAATAGCGATTGCCACACTATCTACCTATTTACTATTCTAGCCACTATAATCATGGCTAAAGCCGGATCCACACTATGACGGTTTTCGGGATTTCAAGGCTTACAGCAATAATGAAATCATGGGAGCGCGGAATTTGGACGGAGAACACGACTCAATATCTACATTTGTCATCGTACAAGAATCAGGGAGAATATCGAATTGCGTCATCCCTACGTAACGTCTAATATCCGGATTTTTATATGGAGGCTATAACCCTGCTTCCCTGCTTCTTCCCTGCTTCTTCAATAGAGGCTACTATAAGCTTGTGCGCTGATACGTCCACGCGACTCGGTGAAGAAGCCCTAGTAATGTTGTTTGAGATTTTACTTACTTACATGAGAGAAGTAGATTGTAGGAGTAAAAGAATACATGTCCAAGATTGATTTTGAACTATCGAAAGACACAGATCCTTGCACACACTTCGTGACAGCTTTCTAGTCACATGTGACAATCACGACTGTAAAGTTTGCTTGGCTTCGAAACCTGCCTAATGTGAATCTAGCTAGTTTATATTGAAAATTTTCAAGTGACTGACGACAGATAATGATGACTTCCAGTCAACAGTAGTACGTGTGTTTTGAAGATAGCTTTACATAATAATTAAACTCGGGTAACAAAGAGCAATCACAAAACAATGGTGAAGGGTTTGTTAAGCGAATAAATAGCCTTTTTTCGCCTCACAAGGGAATTCTCGCCATAAGGTCCATGCTCACGACATTCATTTTCTATCTTAGAACTTTTATTCTCATCACATACAACTTAGAAAAACTGATCTTTTATAGCGCTGACCAAAGGACACCAATCTTTCTAATGGCATCAATTTCTACAGGCGCTAACTTGCGTGATAACAAAAACTTTACAATCAATTTCAACAGTGAGGAACATGGCTATTCTTGGCACGAAATTAAAAATCTATATATAAATATGGCAACACATTTTTTGTTATGGACTTTCACCTGTGTTAACGTGGACGAATACGCATGAAACTTCTATGGTTGGAAAGTTTCTGTGCTCAATATATTTTGTTTGCGTATTTGTTCACGTTAACACAGGTAAAAAGTGTTTCAAAAAAAGGTAGCATTAAGCAACAGGTTGTGCACAGAGACAAATGAAAGAAAGAGACTGGCAGTGCCCTATTCATTTCGCTGAGCACTGCTGGTGCCACCGGAAGTGCAGCATTCGCCATGCTACTATTGGCAAAAAGTAAGGCGGCGTATATTCTTAATGTAAGTTCAGCTGTAAATCGATTGAAACATTTCAGCTGTTTTTTGTAGATGATTTCTGGAGGTATTAATAAGCAGAACTGTTTTTTGATTATTTTTTTAAACTTTATTGCATTAACTAACGATAACGTATACTTTTAATGACTTTAAGTAGCTGATTCAATGCCTAACGAATTTTTAAAAAGGCATTTTAAAATTTTAAATTAAACGAAAAGGAAGCACAAATCATCAGTTCAATAAAATAAGCAATTTATTAATCCACATATTATAATAAGCAATTAATTATTAACTATAATTACTTGTGAACTGAAGTATTGTAACTTTTTAAGAAACGATTTGACCAATATGTATGAGAATGCGGTCCAGTTAGTTATTAGAAGGATAGATTATAATTAGTGAAATGTATATTTTATTTTACTTACTTTCAAATTAGAATTTATGAAGGAGAAATTTCCTGGTTAATTGAACAACCTCTTCCTCCTTTTCCATTTAAACTATTTTTTAAATTTATGTTTAAGAATAACTTTATTTATCACCAAATAACTTTTTATCAGATGGACCGATTTGGGTGATTATTATTATTTTTTTGTTTAATAGAGCCAGTTTTTCTGGTGGTCCCTCAATAAATTTAACCAGATAACTTAGGTAGATATTAGAAAATATAATTGTTTCCAATTGATTCACATCGGCCTCAGTGGCTCAGTGGTTGCGTAATCGCCTCTGATGCCCGAGGACGCGTGTTCGATCCCCGCCGAGGACGACGAGAATTTTTTCAGAGGGAAAATCCTGAGATCACGCACTTTTTTCGGATGGGAAGTAAAGCTGTTGGTACCGTGTAGTCATTTGCTGGCTGCACGTTAAAGAACCCTTGAGAGGCATAATTTGTGGCCTATATAACGCTGTCCTGAATTGAGCAATTGAAAAGGACGTTAATACCAAACAAACCAAACCAAACCAAACCAAACCAAACCAAACGAAAACGATTGATTCACATGCATTGCCTCGGGCGATTAGCTGTTACTTGCCAGTCCCAGTATGGCGGCGCGAAGGCACCACTAGAAGGGACGTCACTGCCAATCTCTTTCTTTCATTTGTCTCTGGTTGTGCACCATATATGTCAACACATGTATCAACACCTCCTATAGAGAAGACCTGCGGAAAAAAGGTGTATATTGTGTAACATCATCAAGCGGCTATTGTTATCGTTTTTCTACCAATAATAAGCCCTAAATTTGGCCGCTTGATGATGATGTAATAATGTATACACCTTTTGTCCGCAGGCCTTCTCTCTAGGAGGTGCTGCATGTAGTTTTGCTTTTTTATTGTTTTTTTAAGTAATAAATATCAAATTAACTCAAATCATTGTTGATGTTCATTTGAAAGAATTTTAATTCTTGTGGGTTGTTGATGTTCATTTGAAAAAAAAAGAAAATCATATATACTCTCCAGCTTTTGAAAGTTAACGAACTGATTGCAGAACCTGAAGGTCCCCAAGTATTATATAGTATCTTTAATGTACCTTAGAAAGAACTGCTTAAAAATTGTCCAACTATTCAAAATATTTCTATACTTAGTAGGTAAGCCTTTTTTGTATTTTTCGTCGTTTTCTAAGCTATTTTAAGGATTTTTCATGCATTTTAAAAGTAATATTTTTTAGTTAAAAATAAAATAAATACCAATTTTGAAATTTTTGATTTTTATTTATTTTTTGAAAATTTTGTTAACACTCTTTCTTTAGTAACAAAAAAGTTATCGATTTTTGGTCCGAAATAGACCTTAATTTTCCACAGTGGAACGGGGGGAGAGACGCAGAGATAGGGAGGGACAATTTAGCTTAAATATAAAAATAATGTTTAGATAATAATTCGATAGATATATTAAAAAATATCTTTAGATTTTCAAAATTATCATTGCGGTGAAATGAATTGGGAGTGTCAGAAATGTCATGCAAAGCTTTTTGTATATATATTGTGTTATCTATTTTCATTCTTCAAAGTTTATTAATAAGCAAGATTGAGGCTAGAACAATTATATATATATATATATATATTTTTCTCAGAAATGTGATCGAATTTCGTTCATTGGGGGATCCTAGTACTAGGAAATAGAGAAAATAAAAAGAATTTTTTGGTTTACCTATGCGTGTTTGGATGTGGGTGAATGAAAAAAAAAAAAAAAAACAAAGTCGGTCAGCTTCACCGATTATTTTTCTCTTCCAATATCAACTCTCTTTTCAAGACGATATAGTACTTATATACAAATCTGTCCCCCCCTTTTATTTTTTGAACCGAAGCAGATATGTCAATTTTGATGAATCCAATGAATAGGAAGTTGTGGGTGGCCTATCCCATGGTGCACTTTTCATCATCCCAAATATACAAATTAGGACACATTCAAAATTTATCTCAAAAACCGTAAGGGATAGAGAGAAAACCCAATTGTAAACTTGTTCAGCATAAAAAAACAAACAAAACAAAAAAAATCATCCAAATCGGACCAACTTATCACCCAAAATCACGTGGTGAACTGTTTGTAGCTTACAAACAGTCACACTGCACAAGGAAAACTGAATGTTGATATTTTCACCATGTAAAGCATACAAATCAAAAAATTAACATAAATTAACATACCCACATTTACTTTCATGCGGAAAAGACAAAGAAGTGCACGAAACTGTAAATCCAGCCATTTGGGTGACTTGCGGTGAAAATCATGAACATTTGGCAGTAAGTGTGCATGCAACTGTAAATCTTCTCAGAAAAGTCATCTCAGACAACAATGATATCCGGACAATCACATTCCTTGTTGCTTTAAACTTTTAATACAACACAGAATCGTTATTTGGAGTGTAACTCAATAACATAACAACAATATAATTCAATAAAATTATATTCCGCTGCTAAACCACGTTTTAAAATTAAAACCAAACAAGTAAATAAAAGGCCTGTTTCAGCACACAGAAGACAGAACAATTCCAGGAGGGCAAGCTACACTGTTCCGGAAATGGTCAAAAGCCAAACGTGATTGTGGGTGATTGGTTAGTCCGATTTGGATGATTTTTTTTTTGTTTTGTTTGTTTTTTTATGCTGAACAAGTTTGCAATTGGGTTTTTTTCTCTATCCCTTACGGTTTTTGAGATAAATTTTGAATGTGTCCTAATTTGCATATTTGGGATGATGAAACGTGCACCATGGGATAGGCCACCAACAACTTCCTATTCATTGGATTCATCAAAATTAACATATCTGCTTCGGTTCAAAAAATAAAAGGGGGGGGACAGACTTTGGACCACCCTGTATATCCGACAAAAAATTGAAATCTAACGCAATTCTTTCAGTGGCGGAGTCCAACGAGCAGATAATGAATTTGCTTTAACCACTCCAGAGGGGAGATTGCTGAAATTAGCAAAGATAGCAAACCCTACCGCACACTCTTCACACATCAAGAGATTAGCAAAGATAGCAAACCTACCACGCACTCTTCACACTTCAAGAGATTAGCAAAGATAGCAAACCTACCACGCACTCTTCACACTTCAAGAGATTAGCAAAGATAGCAAACCTACCACACACTCTTTATCCTTCGAGAGATTAACAAAGATAGCAAACCTACCACACCCTCTTCACACTTCAAGAGATTAGCAAAGATAGCAAAACTACCACACACTCTTTACACTCAAGAGATTAGCAAAGATGAACGCACGGTACACGCTATTGATTAATTATACTAGAAGAAGAAACGTGAGCTCTTGTTCACGCGGATTTATTTCATGGAACGTGGTAGACAAGAGTCGCCGTTTCTTTCTTTAGAGGATTGCAAAGAATTAAAATAAACAACAAATAATTATCAATTGAATATTTTTTGCAACAACCCAAACAAAACGCTAGAAAACTTTTTCCAAATAATAATAAATCATCCTCATTTGTTATGTCAGTATTCTCTGAATAATAGGCACGTGTTAATATTTCTCGTAAATAAATTTTTAATAATAATTTGATAATAAAGTATAACTGTAAAATATATTTGCCAAAGTATTACAGTAACAAATCCAAAAGGGAAGGAAAAATTCCGCGAGCTGGATTTGAACCAGGGACCATACCTATCACTGGCTCCGCTCTTACCAACTGAGATACCGCGGATGCGAATCGCATGGCTGTTACAAGATATCCAAATGGACTTCAATGAAGCTCAATCAGCAGAGCAGGCCCCGACTCGAAAGTCGGGCATCATCAAATAAATTGATGAAATTTAACTCAAAGAGAGAAGAATAATTTGAATAATTCATTCTCAATAATTTAAATATAATAGAAACATTACCAATAGGCCACATAAACCATTAATTAACCATGAAAACGCGTACAGCTTATCCGGAGAGTGCTATGGTCCACTTTTTGATCAAACGTCGCGCAAAGCACAGTGAAACTCTGTTGGAAATTTATCACGTAAACCCTCAATTTTGACACACAATCTTTGATCTTCTATTATAATATCTATTATAATATTATCTAGGGAGAAGCTTGCAAGTAAGTCATTTCAAAAATTTGTTTCGTGCACAAAATTAGCCTAACCTAATCTAACCTCGTGCTGATGCCTTATCAACTACAAATAGCAAAATAGTATAGACATAGATTTACAATGGATATATTTTTTAATGAATGTTTAGCTGAATCCGCGTTTAGTAAAAGTGAACTCTAAAAAATAAATGTGAAATGTAGTTAAAACTCTCTCGTTTAATATTCCGAAAAATATTAATATTTACCTTAGACAATCCTAACTTTTCTACCCCACATTACTTTATGGTGAAATTAATATTTACCATATTTGTGTAATTTTTATCTGATAATTTTGCCAAGGGCGAGGAAAAGAGAGAGAGAGAAATCTTATATCCAAATCCAAGGGGTTTTCATTGACAACCAAAATATTGATTCATTAAAACAGAAATGTTTTATTTGGAAAAATTCATTTATCTCTTATTTAGTTTGCTTATAAAAGATCCCAATTTATAAAATTTGTGCATTATCAACAACTTGCAAATTAGAAAATATGTTTTAAAGCAGTCACGTCTCATTGTAGCACTAACGAGTACGTTATGCGCAACCTGTTCACTGTTCCCAAACGTATGCCTTCTGGGAACTAAGATTTAAATACTAAGAAAAATAATTCCCTACAAATATTTGAATTCAGAGGTTAGTATGGAGTGAATGAATGAACCAGTTCTTAGGTTAGGTTAGGTCAACTCAAGCTAATATGTACACCCATACGCTCTTTAAAATTTAGTATGTGACAAGGAATTCAACCACCTCATCATCAAGAATTTCTTTGGGAGTTACTCAAACTATCGAGCAGCTGGTAGTTAGTCAAATCGAGTCGTATCATCTTGTTGATAAAAAATTGCCCATGTCTTGCCATCTCTCGGTAAATACAGTCACGCCTCATACAAAGTGACTATGTGCTCCTCCATTTTGTCGCCTGCCGAATAGCGTTCATAATTTTCTGCTAATGGTGCACTTCTCCGCAGTTTTTCTTAGCAACAAAACTTGAACTCGGGCCTTATGACGGCGTTCTAAGATCAAATCTTTAATAATACGGTTTACCTGATGCAACTGAGGTTCCGAACTTGCTTGCAATGGTCCATTGGGAGGTTGGCGGATTTTCCGTAAGAACTAGCCTCTTCACTGTTCGAAAAGTAGCTTTTGTACGGGCAGAAAGGGGAGGTGCTTTTCGTGCCGGGGCGCTGTACTGTGGATTGTTTGGATCCATTTGTATTCTGCATTTGATAAATTTTGTTATACCATTCTTGGAAATAATGAAATATTTTCCCTTCCACTGTTCTATTAGTCTAAAATAAGAGTAACCAGCGTCGGAAAGGGCTACAACGTAGCCCTCCCAGAACAATTAAGTTTTTGAGGGCATTTTGCCAGCAAACTAGAAAATGAACAACGGAATAATAAGTTCGATTGTTACCGAGCTCTCGTGTAAAATTTCATGAGTCTCGTGCATTTCAATCGCGTCTACGCCGTTTTAATAATCTTCATCATAAATATGAAACAACCCTCCGTATATAAATGAGAGGTACCAAACCATTTTTTAACTTTTTAAATTAAAAATGTATGTTTAAAAAGTAATTTTTTAAAAATTTATTTCCAAACTTCTTAATTCAAATAAGGAAGGACTCACATGGAATTAATTTGAAACATTTAAACAACATGTCTCTATTTTGGCTTTTTCCACTAAATTGATTGCAGGACATTTATATTAAAAAGAATTTTTTTTATATAACAAATTTTATAAAATAACAATGATTTAGCAGAAAGGACACCGGTTTAATGAAAAAGAAAGAAAGTTTATTCTGGATGGATACACTTTAAGCATTAAACAAAAGGCCGTGCTGAAAATTTAGGATTCGAGAAATTTTTTTATAGTAGTTCTGGACAGTATTCGAACTTGGTAAAGGTAACCAAGTTGTCACGGTTGAAAGCCCCTTGGGAAGGCGAGCACCCGGCTCAAAAATCGAGAATTTCTCCTATCCAACTGCCATACTCGTCCAGAAAGTTGAGAATTTTCGTTGTCTTTAAGATACCTTGTGATAGGTTGGCTGATCGGGTGTCTGCGATATCCCAACTGGTAGAGGCGTCGGCCATGATAGCCGACGTTCCTGGTTCGAATCCAGGTTGCAGAACCTTTCCTTCCATTTTTCGATAGAAAAATTATTGCATCATGTTATCTCCAGTCTATATTTAATTATTTATTTTTAGTGTACAGTTTTTCACGGCAAACGTTATCGGCATTAAAAATTTTATCTTTATTTATCAGACAACAGAAAAAAGAGCGAGCAAGAGCGAGAGAGAGAGAGAGAGAGAGAGAGAGAGAGAGAGAGAGAGAGAGAGGTCGCATACGTCACCATTCACATAATGGAAGCAAAGACATTATTTAAGTGTAAAACATGAAATCCTTATTTTAATGGGAAAGATATCAATGAGTAGAAATCGTAAGTTGCTTCAGATCTATTTTTAAGCAGTTAGGTTGCATAGAGTTTTACTATAGAGACACTAATGGCGTTGTTTCTAAATCGATATGAGGAAAAATGATAAGTCGAAAAATGGCCAATCTTAAGATTCTTGGCTTTATCGTTAAATTATTACAAAACATTCCTTGTTGAAATATTTCATACTAAAACATTCCTTTACTGGGAAAACATTCCCAATTCTTATACTTACAGAAATTAATCGTTTTATTTTACAATATTTAGTAAAAGAAGTCAAAACCAAATTAATTCCGCCGACATTTCGTGATAGAATTCCTTATCTCTATCTCTGCCATGTTAATTGCGTTTCCTTTTTGTGGACTTCCATTATACGATCTAACGTTTTCATATTGAGAGATTGCTACAACAGCTTATTTTCTTATCCTTATTATGAAATTAGATGGAATGAACACGTGAGGCGCCTTAATGAAGCCAAAGAAAACGAAATCCTTATTTTAATGGAAGATATATAATGAAATAAAAACCGTAAGTTGAATTTTCATTAATTTTTAATTAGCCAAGTAGTGTATAAGCTTTACTGTAGAATTAAATATCTTTTACAGGCTTTATGGGAATTTTCCTTCTTTTATGTTAAGTCTGAATATCAGAATTGATAAATTAATTTTAATCGCAGAATATTTTGCGTATTAATTTTTTCATATCAAATTAGGTCGCTTATATAAAAATAATTTACAATGATATCGTTTTCTTTCTTTTATCCGTCTCTATTCCACCATATTCATAAAAAAAATTAAAGCGAAATCAAATCAAACGACAATTCGTGAAGGAAGTTCCTTATCTCTAGCTCTGCCATCTTGAGCACTTCTAAAACTTCACCATTACACATTAAATTGTTAAATATCTTGTTTCTATCAAGACATCGTGATGGCAATATGCTTTTTTTAGAAGCCAGATGCACACACAATAAAACGCTTAAATATGGCATTTATTTATACACTTCTTAATGGAAATTTGTAAACTGTGGATGTTAGTGTTCGTCCCTATTTAGATTTTCAGTCAGCTTACGAGAATATTAAGAAATCAGTGAAAGCAAAGGAAGAATTCTTAGCAATGTGATATTGTTATTATGCGGTTCATAGTTTCTCATTTATTTCCTAAAAACACTTTTCTAAAGCGATTAACTTTATTTTCTATTATCAATATCAAATTCAAAACTTCTTCTATCAGTCTAATAATTTTAACACAGTTGTTCAAATAAGCTATACCAACGGCATATTCTACGTTAAAATACTAAGTAGACACAAACGTTCTTGCCGATTTTATGTTTCCATAAAATGAAGTGATACGAGATATGCAAATGAGTGTGCCGTGTGGTCCAAAATCTGTCAGGGGGGCAGGAACGTTAGCCTGTATAAATACAATTCTGCTGGGCTTTCAGATCAATCACATCTGGTACGGAAGTGAGAATAAATGTAAATATCGAAGGAGATGGTTAGGTGTTGTTTTCTTTATGACTTCAAAGAGAACTTGTCAGCAGCAGCATCAAGTCGCCGAATGTGTCTTGCGTTTCGGGATGATGCTGTAAATGAACGCACCGCAAGGCATTGGTTCCAGAAATTCAGGTCGGAAAATTTGCCATTTATGATGAACCCCGTAGCCTAGTGAGTCTGGTGGACTAGACGCCAAGTGGTTCACTATGAGCTGCTATCAACTGGCCAAACCATCACTGGGGACCTGTACTCCCAGCATTTGTAACGTTTGCAACAGGAATTGCAGCAGCAGGAGCTAGCATTGATGAATCGCAAAAGGGTACTCTTCATTCATGACAATGCCTGGCCACATGTAGCGCGGGTGAACAGGGAAAACATAGAACGGCTTGACTTGGAAACTTTGTGTCATCCACCTTACTCAACAGATCTTGCTCTAACAGATTATCACCTTTTCCATTCTCTGGACAACCATCTTCGTGGAAAATCTTACACCACTCATACAGACCCGCCAAAGGCAATTACGGACTTCTTTGAGTAAAAGACCGGCATGTTTTACAGCCAGGGGATTGATCAACTGGAAACACGTTGGGAGAAGGTGCTAGATGCCAATGGGGATTACTTTGGAGACTAACGTAACGCTACTTTTTGTGTACATCATTTTGTTTTCCGGAATTAAAAACGGCAAGAACTTTTATGATACCTAGTATTCAAAAAAGTATGAGGAAATTTTTCGTTCTTTTCTTTTCTACAGGTTTTTGTCAAGATTTTCCAATTTATTTTATCCATTTTCAGATTGGAATTTTCTTTGAAATAGACAAGTAACATTGAACTATTTATTTTTTAAGAGAAAATGATTATTATTGTGCGCGCGCCACGAGAAGACCGCTGAGTTGCTGAATGTGCTCGTATGGAGTCGCTGTAGTTGCAGATGAATCTACTCATTGCTTGGGGACAAACAGCCAAATTTGAGTCGATCCATATTTCATCGATGTAAACAATAGGACGATTTTCCTCTCTTATTTTTTTTATATTTCTCAGGTATCTACCTCTCATGCAAACGTTTTCATTTGTTTGGAAACTCGGCCAGAACTCATGTTCGCGCTACTTGATTTAGCGCTTTTCCTCCCTTCATAACTATAGACTGATCTGTAAAGCACTGTATAAAGAAAGTATGGACATTTCGTGCCAGGCAGCCATTTTGATGCCTATTTCGATACGATGGTTGCCTCTTCTATGCAGCAAATTCAAAGATCAGAGGCACATTCCTCTCTAACTTTTGTCAAAAAGGAATTGTTCAATCTGCAAGGTTGAATTTACTGCAAAAAAGAGGCAATCATCGTATCGAAATAGGCATCAAAATGGCTGCCTGGTACGAAATGTCCATACTTTCTTTATACAGTGCTCTACTGATCTGCAATTACCAGCGACACCATACGAGCACAACAAGCAACGCAGCGGTCTTCTCGTGGCGTGCGGACAGTACTCGAGGAGACTTGTTACTGATATTTCAGTTTATGTAAACACCAAACGAAAGCCATAGTTCATCTATAAAATAATAATTTTGAAATATTAACATATTTAATCTAAGCTTTCAGCTAAAAGTTATTCATTTTCTTATGTAAGTTAAATTATGATTTACATGAAGTATTTGTGTAGAAAGAAATTACGGAAGGTAATGAGTCCGGCGTTTTCGAATGATATAATTCAGTATAGCCTACGTGGAGTTCATTAAATTTTATTATGCAATTCGTTCTATATTTTTACAGGGCTATAATCTATCTCTATAAAGAAAAAAAGGCTTTCAGAGTCAACTAGGTTCATTAAGCATTTAAGAAGCATTTAATAGATTTGTAATGGAATTCATAAAGTTCTATTACACCATAACACATTTAACCACTTTCTTTGCAGTTCATGTATTTTTAGCCATCAACAGTTTCGTACAATCCCTTGATCGGTTTCAGGTAACCATCTTCATCGTCAGAAGCCGAAGATTGAGAGCGATGACTTTGTATCTCGTCGTAATACATACTGTTGCGCTCTTCATTGTCTCTCTGTGCGGTGTGTTCCGTTTCCTTCATTGCGTATATTTCAGGTTCACAGTAATTTGTTTCTCTGCAAAAAATTATAAAATATGAATACGCAAAGTTCATTTGAAACTCCGGAGATATGCTAACTTAGGTGGATTTTAGGTTTAAACTAATTCTAATCTAAAAAAGTAGTATTATACACTGAGTTTACCAATTTATTGTGCTCAATACATCATTGCTCAGTATTTTATGTACCCTAGCACTCTATAAAATGTCAACAGTTGACTTTTATACGGCATCCAAGGAAAGATTTGCTGATTGTGGATCAGCTGCCTGATGCTCTTTTTGACCTCACCTTATAAACTTCAATTGAACTGAGAATCCGATGATTGTAGAGGCCAAATCCACAAGTGTAATGTCTCCCTTCCTCATGTACTTCAAACCATTTGCGCACAACGTGAAAGATGTGGCATAGAGCATTGTCTTGCTGGAAGTAACCATCTCCAATGGAAATCAGCTTAAATGGGTGGGTGGAATAGGTCTACTGCAATATTTAAATGCTTTTATTTTGGATCATGAGAATTATGGGGCCCAAATTAATCACGTAAACCTTGCCCCCATCCACATTGCCGCAAACTTTGCCCCCATCTATTTGGAGTATTTTAACATTACATATAAGAGAAATATTTTCATGCTGTTTTCTATATATCTGCACTCTGCGAGTTGAGCTGGTTAGATCAGATAATCAGATAAAAACTTATTTATTGTTAACTTCTTGTCCTCTGTGCGAACTACAGTTAAATTTGTTCTTCGATCGATGCAGAAAGCAAAGGCCTTATTTTTATATATTTAATGCAGTATAATGTTCGCTGAACAGTAAATATAAGTCGAGAGCCATCGCAGTTGCTCTCTGATTAACGTTTTTTTTGTGAGCAGTTTTTCTGATGATCTACTTTCTATAACCTTAATAATAATAACAACCCACTCTCAAACATTTCAGTATTGCAGCAATTTTACTAATGCTTCCACCACTACAATTTGTCTACTTTCAAAGTTCTGTCAAATGACTTTTTTTTTTACCAATTCTCCCTTCACAGTTAATACTCTACATTATTCTCCGTAATTCCTTTTTATCATTGTATCACCAACAAGCACCACAAGCTTAACATCATACTCACAAAAACTAGGGGATATTTCAAAATGAATATGAAGCGGTAATAAATAGAAGATTTGATAAGCAAATGACAAGTCAAAGAAAGCTGTTACAACCTGCAATTTCTTTGCTCTTGCAATACCCCTGAATTACTATTTGACCGAATCCGAAGCTGGCAACCCATAGACGTATTGAAGCTGGTGAAAACAGAACGACAGTGGTAGCAGCACATGGAAAATCCAAAGGCTTTCAAGAGGCTGGCACAGTCTGAAGAAGACGAGGACAGGGTCTCCTATCTGCCACAACAGCAAGAGATTATTTTCAATAACAGAGTGACGTTATTGGCAAAAAAAATCGGCAAATTAATGCGACCGAGATGCGGAGTCAATTTCTTGCTGCCACTGGAAGACGGGCATGCTTACAAACCATATGAAATAGATTAGATCGTATTGGACTCTATCCTCGGTGACCAATGGTGTGCATCTTGTTATCTACTAAATACCACAGAACCCGAAGAAAGTGGGCTTATGAGCATTGCCATTGGACTCGTGATGAATGGTCAACTGTCTTCTTCTCTAATGAGAAAAGGTTCAGTCTGCAGCCTGACAATCAACGTGTCGCGATCGAGGAACAAAGAAAAATCCAGGTTTCGTGCAAGAAATGGGCTTCTTCGGTGGTGGTGGAATCCTGTATGGACTGGTATCAGAATTAGTGGTCACGCCCATCTTCAGGTCATGGAACGCTGACTGCTGTTAAATATCGAGATGAGATCCTACACCTTATAATGGAGCAATTGGAAACAACTTTCTTTTCATGGGCGTTAACGCAAAGTTACACCGTATGCGTCTCATCAATAACTTTCTTCAGGAGGCAGGAATCGGCAGGAACCGTGACGTGCCTCCAGAACTGAATCCCATTTACCATGTTTGGGAGGCTCTGGGAAGGCGTATAACAAACCTCCTACATTTCATGAGCTGGAAATTGTCCTGGATCAAGAGTAGCAGAGGATCCCACAAGAACTATGGACAATCCGATCTTGTCCATCCCTCATGCTGACAGTATGTTTTGGGTAACCACTTACCCTACTAAACAGTTAATGTGTGGCCCTCTCGTCCCGTTTGACATGCTTCTGTTCACCCCCATCAATATGCCATTTACTACTCAATCAAGAACTGAATTTGCATTTCATTTGCAAAATCGGACAGCTTTCTTTGACTTGTCATTTGCTTTACTCATGTTCGTGTTTAATAAAACAAATTCAAATGCTTCTTTTATACTGCTTCATATTCACTTTGAAATATCCCATCTTTTTTCTTTTTAGAGCCGTGTAACAATTAAGTATAAAATGTTGTGGTGGGCATAATAAATTGGCCACAGTGCAAATCGTAAACGTACTCTTTGCTTCTCAAACGCATTCTAAAGTAAATTGCAATTCCAACGGAAATACACGAAGTAGAGGAAGTCAAGACCAAGGCAGCAGCATATGCAGTAGTTTTGCAAACGCTTGACTCTTAGAAATATAAAAAAATAATCACATATAATCGATGATAAATTTCGTAATAATGTTCGAAATTTATACCAGTCAGAGTAAATTTATTGGAACAACTAAACTTAATAAGACCTTTTAATGACACACAAGCACCGATCTTGCTTTCATTCTTTATCAGGTCTTGCGCATTTCCTGCTAAAAAAGATAAATACATTTTTTACAATTATGAACTATTGTAGTCTTGAGTAATTTCAGTTTTAACTAAAAGAGAGAAAAAAAACCTCTTTAACCACAACAGAAATAACACAAAAATACGACTTTGATGCGCATTTCGAAAGCAAGGCTTACACCATTCGGCAGGAACAGGGAGAACACGAGGAGAACCCAAGTGTACTGACGTAAAGAACCATAAAATCGGTTTATATAGGAAAATTATCCTAAGAGAAGTCCAGTCAGATTTCTCTCAGGATATTTCCCTATATAAACCGATTTTTTTGGTTCTTTACTTCAGTACATTTCGGTTTTCCTCGTGTTCTACCTGTTCCTGTCGAATGATGAAAGCCTTGCTTTCGAAATGCGCATCCAGGTCGTATTTTTCTGTTATTCCTGTTGTGGTTAAAGATTTTTTTCTTTCTTTTATTTATTGCTATTATCCACATACCCTTTTAATTTTGGTAATTTGTCATTATTTGTTACGATTTTTTATTATCAATTTTGTTGGTAGTTATTTTCCTTTATATCTTCGTACCTTTTTACCAGAATTCTTCTCATATATGACCAATCAAGCTTCCAATTTCAGTTTAATTTAAATATTTGTAAAAATTAACTTCCATTTCACAGTGCACAAAAATATACAATAGGAAAATTGGATAGTCTATGTTTATGCTACTGTTGAAATTGCGAAATGATTTTTACAAACAAAATAGGTACAGTTCAATTTTAAATATAATGTGCTAAAGTATCTTCCTCAAATATCTTAGCGCAAATATCTTAGGAACTTATTATTTTATTAAATAATTAAAAGAACAAGTTAATTATTACTCCCATACGCAAGCAAATAGGTGGGCTGCTCCATTTTCCATTGATACAAGTTCTAGAATTTCCACCTATTAACGTGTAATTAGCTTTGGCCTTGTATTCGACAGTTGTGTAATTGCTGCTCGAAGAGCTGTTCTTAATTAGTTCACAGTGCAGTGGAACGCTGGGTTTTCCACAATGAAGCAAATCATCTAATGAAATGAAATATAATCAGTTCATAATCTAAAGAATTTTGATGCTAGAAGAAAACGCCAAAAACAATAATTTTACCCGACAAAATTTGTACTTCACAGAGTCTAACTGTAGTTTTTAGGACGAACCGGATATGTATTTCATTGACAATCTTCATTTTATTTTTGTTGCCACATATCGCTTCCCATTTCAATTTCAACGGGTCAAGCTCATCTAACAGAAAATAAAAACTGGTTTTAATTTGTACAGAAAAATTACTAAACAATTTTTCATTAACAGCTATTATTTTAGGAAAAATTACCGTAAGTCAAGAACTGGTTACAATTGATAGATTCTGGCCCATTGGTTTCATACTTAAGAGTTGTGATCTCAAAAGACTGGATGTTAAAATCTACGAAGATAGAATGCTTGATGAAATAAAAATAATAACAAGAGGTTAATCCTCCCGAGGAAAGTATAGGAAAGTAGCGGAAGCCCTAAGATCATCTATTTTTACCCTTTTATCTCACTTTTTAACCCACTCCCCAATTTTTTAAATCGAAAAATTTCTTTTCTCGAACGTAGTATTTAGAAAATGTAAAAGAGCTCTTATCTTCTTTCGTTTCTCATCATTTCCGATCGAATGATATATGACATGCCATATGTTGCCGTAGTTCTAAAGACCAAATAACTGCCGCCCCCATTCAGACAATTTGGCCCAAACTTCACATTAATGTTGATCTTGCTTAGAGCAATCTACTGAATTTCACTCCTTTATATGCATAAATAAGCCTACACCTTTTGGTCCCCTCTAATTTCCGCCCCCGAAACTCCAACCCCAGTGGGCCAATCAAAACCAAACTAAATAGTGAAGGTGCACCTACCCGTAGTAAGCTACATTCCGAATTTCAACCTTCTATCTAAAAAAAAGCGGAATTTATGAAGGGGACGGACGGACAGACAGACGGACGGACAGACAGACGGACATTGTGAAAACATTCTTCCGCTACTTAATAAAAATTAGAAGCTGCTAATTTTAAAACAAACAAACGGCAAACGCGATATAAAATTCTGCCATTATATAAAACTAAAAGTATTTTTTTATAAAGCCTATCAACTACCTATCAAGCAAGGGTGATTAGTATGCGACAGAAATCTAATAGTTCAATAGTATATGAAAACACATACTTTACTTAATTTTAAACAAACTGAAAATGTCTAGTCTTTTACTCCGTAACTTTAGCGGTAGAGGCAGCAGTCCTTTAGCTCTGTGCTGTATTGAGCTAATGGTAAGCATGTCAATAGAAGAATCGGCGATCGCTACCGCTAGACTTCACAAAGTCATGAATGACCAAGTTTTGCTTCAAGTCATCGAGAGCAGAGTGGGAAGTGCAAAAACACTAAGTGTACATCTAAAGTAAGATTAAGTGACGAAGAAATTATTTAGGCTAGCTGTGAAATACTTGGAGAAGTCCATCCATTGTGAGCATTTAAAATAAAATTTCGAATTTTCATTATGAATTTTTACTGTATTATTTCTAAGCGTTTTCATGCGTTTATTTTTAAGATATTGCAAAATTTAATCCAAAAAATAAAAAAAAAGTCCGAGCCACGCCGGGGTTATCACCTAGCTTATTTGGTAGCACAGCAGATCCAAACATTTCATAAAAATACATTTTGACTAAATTCTGTAGGAATATGAATATTTTGGAAACTGAGATGCTGATAATGCGATGACTGAACGTTCGTTTCCAAGAATTATTAATAATGAGCATAAAATGATGATGCAGTGACAGGACATAAATAAGGCAGCGTTTATTGAGAAGGCAAAGGAGTCACACGTTTCTTCCTTCAGCTCCCTATCAAACGTCCAGACGATTGGCAAAAATTTATGTGTCTGGAAAGGTAAGAGAAAGAACGAGTAAGGGGCATTGGAAAGATCTAAACAACGGTTCGTTGGTTGGTTGGTTTATTAGAAATTTTGGCGTCGACTACTACGGTCATTTTGCGCCTTTTACACAAGTTATATCTGTACGCATCCCGGGACAAACACAAACGTCCATGCCCACGGCAGGATTCGAACCCACGACCAGGCAGACTCGAGAACTAGAAAGCCTTTGCCCTGGCCCTCTCGGCAACCTGGCCGGCTCTAAACAACGGGAGTTTCAAATAGAGCAAGAAGGTATAAGAGCTTCTACGTCACGGGCAATAAAAACTTGGGACGAAAGTATCTAGGGATGTTCCCCAGTGGTGAAGATGGATATCATTTTAATCAGAGGTAAGTCAACAAGAGGTTAAATTAAGTCCTGGTATATCACCTGGAATTCCTGTTTTTCGGATTTTTCTTAGATTTGTTAGTCCCTTCGCTCTGTGTTATATTGATTGAGTTATTATTTAACCAATTTGGAGTTATAATTTTACTTCTTGAGATTGTGCTGCTCACTTAAAACTGTAATTATTCCGGGCAACGCCAGGTCCTCTGCTAGTTTTTTTATAAAGTCTATCCATTGCGTATCAAGCAAGGCTGATAACAGCATATGAAAACACATACTTTACTTAATTTTAAACAAACTGAAAACTTCTAGTCTTCTACTCCGACTTTAGCGGTAAAATTTCAATAAAACTCCTAAAATCTTTTACAACATGGCAAGAGATTATAAAATTCACGAGAAAGCTTCTTAAAGACTTAATCTTTCGACTAAACCAAAATTAAATTCCTTTTGTAAAGATATATCGTGGAATGTATATTCACATGTCAGAACTCCCGGAAATGAAAAAAAAATCTTAATATGGAACAGCTAGAAGAGACATACACTAGAAACTCTAAAACTCAAATCTCGGTTGTCCAAAGTTTCGTTTAATCCGAACGAGAAACAAACTAAACTACAATACAATTTTTTATAATAATGGAGTTACGTTAGGAGATAAGAAGACAGTTTCAGTTTTCGAAGTGTAGTATCACTATATTGCGTTAATCACACATGGTATAATGAAAAGGTATAAGAAAAAATATTACCAAAGAAAACGCATTTCCAAGATCCAAACACGTTCGACGCCATTTAATTCGCATTAGCGAGGCTCTACACCATTTTTTGATAATGTACGAAAATTATTAAATCACACTTTAAAAATCTTATTTCCTAATTCTTAAATTCAATTCAAACTACACTAATTTCCGTCAATCACACGAGTTTCATCTCCACATCAGCAAGTTCCATCACCAGCATCATAGTCTAAGAAAAGAAATACTTGGATGGATTTCCAGCTCGCATCTCCCTCTTCCAGGAGACTAGCCGTATGGGATGAAAGGATGATGATGAAAATAGACAAACACACACATCCATGCCCTTGGCGGGATTCGAACCCGCAACTCGCTGGTTACGAGAGCGGCAAGACCTGCGCCTCAACGCTCTCGGCCACCGAGCCGGCTAAAAAGAAATACTTTAATATACGTGTTCCATTGCCAACAACTCCAAACAAGGGCTCAGCATCAGCCAATGGAAAAACAGAAAGACACCAAGAAACCAATAGAAAAAAAAGAAAGCACGCGGGCTGATATTTCTGGGGAGACATCAAGAAAACCATAAGTGGGAAATTCAGAAAGGACTCGAGGAGATCAACACGGAAGGTGCAACAATATAGACTTGGACTTATCTTGTATTTTAAATACTTAGTTACATGTTACAGGAAGAAATTAACATCATTTACCTTTAACTTTCTACATTCTTCCAGCATATTTTAATGTATGAAAGTTGTTCACAACATAATTGCAAGTTTCTTTCCATATAGTATTTTCCACATAATTCCCAGCAACATTCAAGGCCTGATGTTGGTGCAAAACTATGGATATCCTATCATACAGCTCCTTTCCTCCCCTCTAAATGAAGTTTAAATTCTGCATTTACTTGCTTACTCACGGTGCTCCTATTGACTGCGCACCTAATCCCTTGTAAAATGTACACATATTTTTGTTATAGTTCAACTTTAAACAAAACAATAAAGACTACTGTAGAATGGAACTAGCTGTAAAATGGAAATCTCTAATTCTGAAGGAAATTGCGTAATTCTCTTTTGACTTTGTGGTTTAGAGGCGTTTCGCTTTATATTTTAATTGTATAAGTCTATAGGGTGTCCAGTATTGATGTATAGACTCTTTGAAATGTTATAACTCAGCAACAAAATGAGATAGAAACATAAGGTTAGTTGTATTTTCTTCTTTAGCTTCCTTAAGTCCATACATGTTCAAAATGTCCACCTTCTGCCACAGTACATATCCAACAACGACGTACAACAGAGCGTCTTACTGACTAGATTGTAGCTAATGGAATATCATTGATGGAATGTTTAATCTTATATCTTAATTCCGTCAGTGTTTGTGGGTTTGCGGCATACAGCGTATTCTTTAAAGGTCGCCAAAGGTAGAAGTCGAGAGGGATTAAATCAGGAGATTGTAAGTCGGGATCGGGATCGGGAGTCCGGAATTTATAGAATATTATTTTATAATATTTAAATATGGAAATTGAAACATTAATTAAAACAACTATATTTATGAAGTTAAAATTTTATGTCAAGAAGAAAGACTGGAATTGGAATTTAGAACGAGTTGCCAGCTAAATTATATTTTGAGTATTATTTTTTCTAATTGGATTTAAGAGCGACTTAAAAGTTGCACAAGTCACCTTTTGCAAAAAGGTTTATAATTTCACATCCGTTAAGAATAATGAGTTGAACTTTGGACCCGTTTGAAGGAAAACGACGAGCGAGGTAAATAACTCAGAAGATGGCAACCTAAGTGACAAGGAAGAAATAAAAAAGATGAATGACAGATGACCAGAAAGTAAGATCATGATTGGTATGAGTGAAAGCAGAAGTTAAAAAGTAGTGGTTATGAGCTGACACGGAAAAATGGCGAGGCACCGCTCAGAAAAGCATATTTTATAACTTAGTTTGATTCGACCAGAAATTCAAAAAATGTTATTGTTATTCCCTGGAACGATACCCAAGAACCACAAATATTCCACCTGGAGAAGGAACACTTCCTCACCCGACCACAGTATCGTCCCCGCCGAGAAGAGAGAGAGAGAGAGGGAGAAATATCCGAAATCCGTATCGACAGGCCTAATGCTGGGTGCCCACTAAGCGCGACGATAGCGCGATTCTATCGCTTTGTGAAGCACGCATGCGCAGAGTGACGTCACGAGGGCGATTCTGTAGCGCAGCTAACGCGATTGAAAAGCTCTGCATGCCAGAGCTTTTCGATCGCGCGACTCCATCGCACCCAATCAGAAAACAGTTTCGAATCACGTGGCACATGCAATCATGGCAGCACCTACTTCGAAATGGTCGGATATCGCTACGGAAAATTTGATTGAAGATATCAAGTAATATGCAATTCCATATGCACGAAATATCCAATTCTGATTTTAGAAGCACGAAATCTTGAAGTGGGAAACGAAATGATCGCGTAGATAGCGCATGCGCATTCAGTCACGCGGCCGTCGCGCCAAGTGGGCACCGAGAAGCGAATTGATCGCCTGGCGTTTGTTGCGCATGCGCATATGACTCAAAGCGATAGAATCGCGCTATCGTCGTGCTATCGTCGCGCTAAGTGGGCACCCAGCATAAGAAGCAAGATCAACGACGACAGAAGGACGAGATGGCTGCCGGATTTAGAAGGTAGAATTGCCGCCACCCGTGGACCACCTCATTGGAACGACCAGCCGAGGACGCCTTGATCGTGCAAAGAACCAGATAAGAGCTGATTCCATGTCTTGTGGCCTAATTTCACACATACGCACACTTTCATTTATACATCTATATCTATAAAATCCAAATACCACTCACTGACTCACTCACTCACTCATTCATCACGAAATCTCCAGAACTATGAAGCCTTCAAACTTGAAATTTGACAAGTATATTTCTCTTGGCTTCTAGGTCCTCGCTAAGAAAGGATTTTATTTATTCTTTCTTCCTTTCCATTGTAGATTTTTTTTTAAAACTCAATTTACCTGGAGCTCAATGGGATTTTTGCATTCCTTAAAAAATTGTGACGTTTGCTTAGAAATTGTGACGTCGTTGTTTGCTTTTGCGTTTATTCCGTGAAACAGCATCAACAGTAAGGCGTGGTTTCCACATCACCGGAATCACGCCAGGACGGAACCCTAACGGAAAATTTTTATAATGTCACTTCCTTTCCATTTCGTTTTTGATCACCAAAATGTCGATGGAAAGTTTGTCTCTGGTGTTGAAGAAAAATTTCCATTCCGTTTCGCCACAGAAGGCACCATCGCCATGACGTCATCGCGTCGACTTCGCTGCTGGCGGTCTGGCGCTTCGCCGCCATTATTGTGTCTATCGAATCGAGTCTGCATTCTCTCCATCTCCCTTGGCAAACTTCGAAGAATATGGCAAAAAATAAAAAGAATATTGAGAAGAAGCTGCTCTGCATTCACCTGGATGAGTTTTGAGAGGGAAAAAAACTTCATAAATACCAAAAACTTAATGTCAAATTAGAGCTTATTGTTGTAGCACAGCGGTGTGTTGCAGGTGTCTTATTTTGCAGGTACGGGTTCGAATGCCGCCCTCGGAAATGTTTTTTTTTTCCTCCTAAATTCATCTTAATATGTACGGTAGTTCAGTAATCCACTTTGTAATCATAATCTCAATTTTCCAATTTGCTACTATTATCTATATATATAAAATCCAAACGTTTGCGATTATTCCGTGAAACAGCATCAACAGGAATATAATGGATTGCGTGAAACAGCAATCAACAGGAATTGCGATTATATTTCGCGCAGGAATATAATGTATCTTATTTTCTAATAGGGCTTTTCGTGGCGACCAATGGGCGGGGGGGGGGGGGCGGGGGTTAATGACAGTATTTTGGTTATAAAGGCATGTAATGAATAACGTAAAATCTGCATTTGCGATATCGATACTTTGTCTCGATTATCTGATTTTCTTAAGTCAGGTGGAGAAGTGGGGAGGTTGAAGTAAAAATAATATATAATGATTGACGTTTTCATAAGTAGTCATATAATCCATAAATTTAAAAAAAAAATTGGCCATGTGGTTGGTCTTTTTTTTTTCTTTTTTTCTTTTTGACTCGCGTGATTTGTTTGTTTAGGTTATAAACTGTACATACCCAAAAGGCTCCTAACAGATGGGCGCACGTCTTCGAGGCGCCGGAATCAAAGTCCACGTGTTAGGTCGGTTTGATCCGCATGACCAAGTATTAAAGCATCTTGGAGGACCCGCGTGACGTCACATGGATCGTGATTGGTCGGATTTTGGCCACGTGGTTGTAGGTCATAAAATATCGACTTTGTTATTTGATTTAAAATTTATTTAAAGTATCCATAACTATTTTTCGATTTATTATGAAGTAGCTGATATACTCGACGTTGCTCGGACTCTTTGTTGATGAAATTTTGCAATTTCTGAATGTGAATATACAAAAAAAAGTGAACATTATTCTTCACCTTTCATCTCCGGCCCTGCGTCAAATTTACTCAGCTAAAGGGCCGGTGATTATAGAGAAGTGAAACATAATACAATAATAACATTTTTAAGAGCCAAAAGATTGATTTTTAGAAGACGCTCATACATAACAATAGCGAAGCATTGCCGGGTCTGCTAGTAATATCTAAACTAAACATTTACCATAGATCATTACATTTTTTCTCTAAGGTACAAATTTGGAAACATAAGTTGAATTAGGATTAGTAAATGCACTTAAGATTTAATATACTTAGTACTGATTATTGTTATGAATTAGAAATTATTAACTATTTATTATTTATGTTGAAGATCTAGAAACATATCAAACAAAAGTTATATTTGCTCTTTAGATTATTATTGGAAACTACATTACACTTTGGTTACTGTTTAAGCCAATTGAATCAATTTTAAAGTTAGAATCTAAATAATAATTAATAATCAAAATTTACATTCCACATTACTGAACTCTTATTCCATTTGACTTTACAATCATTTCAAATATTAAAGTCCACCTTACTGAATTTTCATTTCATGCCATTGTATTTTTTCATTATCAATTATCTTTAATAAATCATATGTTAAATTGTTAAATGTTGCGTATTATTTTGTTGTCACCTACTTTTTTCCGTTGGCCTTGCCTGTGTGGGACGAATTATTTATGTAAGAGAGGTCACAGTATTTATATAAATTATATTTCATTTGCATAATTAATCAATTCGGGAATAATAATAATTATTAACTGGAGATACGTCTCCAAGCATAGGTAATGATTTTTCAATTGAAAAATTGAAGGAAAAATTCTGCGACCCGGATTCGAAACAGGAACCTCGACTATCATGGCCGATACCTCTACCAATTGGGCTATCGCAGACACCACGGACAGCCAAGCTGTCTCAAGGTGTCTTAAAGACAACCAAGTTGTCACGGTTGAAAGCCCAATGGGAGACGGGAACCTGGCCCGCAGATCGAGAATTTCTCCACTCCAAAACCTCAGAAAGTTGATGAACTCACAAGTGAATAATAATAATTATTAACTGGAGATACTGGAGAATTTTTCCTTCCATTTTTCAATTGAAAAATCATTAATTAATTCGGCTTTCATTCAAAATGCTAAATGCTATTTAGATCATTAAGACCATTCGGCTTCACCTCACCCCCTACCCTAAAAAACTTTCAAGATTGAGGCGAGATCTCCCTAGCCCTTCCTCTTCGTCTTATCCATCTGTGATTGAATGTGTGATCGAGGAAATTTCTCACATCGACATGAAAGTGAGGTGGAGCCCCTTGTTGGCAGTGGTTTACGAAATTCAACCCTCCAACGTCGTTGAACCTCAACAACATTCTCCACTTTCCAATAACACTTCAGTATCCACTTACATTCATCGAGTGAAAGTCTCACCGCCATTTTGTTCTATAAACAAATGATCAACAATAAACGTGCTGCTCTGCCTTTCCAGCACGCCAGGTGGTGGCATGCCAGATGGGGTCCAATGAATTTACAAACTCTGTGGGTTAGTTTTCAGCTTGCTCTTGGTCCATAATAGTATCAAAAGATTTTTATGTAATGCAAAATCTTGGCAACTTTTGCAAAACGATGTCGTTTTTTATTTAAATTCTCATTCTTTGGTGCAAGAATTATACGTTCTCAAAGTCACTGTCGGTCCCCAATTTTTGTGGCTATGTTCGGGAACACTTTATGTCTAAATATTTCTCGCACAGACGACAACAGTATACAGAAATTAGATAAAAGATAAATTAAACCTGACGCAATTGTTGGAAATTTTTCATCTCCAAGACTGAGTGGTTGTTTACAAATTTTATTACTGTTGTCACTAAGAATACGTACCCTCATATTAGTAATTAATTTTTTGTGTGGAGAAGTTACCAAACGTTGGATACTCTGAGGCAAACATTGAGTTCATTTGCAGATGTTCCTTGTGGAATAATTGGAAAGATTTGGCAAAAATCTCCCTCCCATTTCAAGGATCTCTTAGGGTTCTCGTTGTTAGATCTCTAAGAATTTGTATACGTTGTACGATTGTTATAAAGTTTGGTCTGCAGCCAAAATCATGCAATAAAAAGGGCTTAAGCAAAACCGCGTAGAGAGAAAGCCTGCTCACAGAAAAATCATACATTGTTACATCACCTACGGTAGGGACAATTTTGGGCTTATTATTCGTAGAAATACCGGGTGATCCAAAAGTGTGTAACATTATTTACATTGTAAACGACATTTTCAGTGTTTGCTTTCCAGCAATTCAATGCTTTCATAAGAATCACGAACACGCGCAAGCACTGAAAATGTCGTTAACAGTGTAAAAAAATGTAACACGCTTTTGGATCACCTCGTATAATTAACAATATCCTACCATGGGTGATGCAACACATCCTAGAGAGAAGGCCTGCAGACAGAAGCTGTATAAATTTTTACATCATCATCAAGCGGTAAAATGATGATGAGGAGTTGGGGATTAACAATATATAATGTCTGCAGGCTTTATCTCTAGGAGGTGCTGGGGTGATGTAACAATGTACTACGTTTTTGCGCTCAGGTGTCAGCATTACCTCACTCTTCGATAGAGATCCTGAATACATATAACTCTCAATTCTGTGAATAAATTCTCGATGATGTATATTAAAGATAGACCTCGAAACTTGCCGCCATACTTGAATGGATTATTGGGAAGCTCTGCCTCCCAGAACCCTCATGGCCGAAAGTGAGCGAAGATGATACAAAACACATTGCTAAATATGAGGGTAACTGATTATTAATTTTTCACACTCTGATCAGGGAGTGATAAGTTTATGTTTTGTGAACTTTGTATTTTAAGTATTTTATTATATTTTATAACCAAGTTTCGATTATGGTTTCAAGTTCAATTTCGTTTCGATCATTTCTCAGTTACGTTTTTTTATTTCAGTTACGTATTTTCGAATTATGCTTGAGATTACTGATCCTTTTTCGTGTCTATTTGTACAGTTGTACGCGGAACTGGTTTTGAATTAATTATTCCTTGCGCCCAAAATCGTCAAAGGCCAGCAGCCAGCCAGCTAACTACTCCACGGCTTACTCCTGCTCAAAACTGTTAATGGCTTCACTTTGGTGGCGATGTTAACCAACAATAGGATTCGGAAGATACCTTTAATATTATACGTCATTGATAATTCTATATTCAGGATCCCTACTGTTCAGCAAATATAGCAGCTCAAAAATGGAGTTCGCATGCGTGCACAGATCACGAGATTAAAAGATCATGATGCAACCGAATAAACAAAATCTTTGATCGAAAGCGAAATCGTGCGACAGCGGCGCCATCCGATGGCAAAAACTGTCAGTGGGCAAACAAACAAACAACCGATAGAAAATGAATTTTTTAAGAAAAAATTAATACATTCTGGGCCACCTTTTGCTTAAATGACTACAGCTATCCTTCCTGGCATGTTTTCTACTAAATTCTGGAAAACTGATTGCGGAATTCTCTGAATATAATTTTTCAAACTTCAATTTTACACTCGAAATCGTCCGAAAGGCTTCCTATCGGGTTAATGTCTGGGCTTTGGACTGACCAGTGCAAAAGTTGATATCATTACGGCCAAACCATTCTATTACAACTCTTGCAGTGTGGCATGTAGCATTGTCTTGCTGGAAATGACACGGGTTTCTACCAAAGAATTGCCACAGAAAAGGGAATATGGAATTGCCCAGAATATCGAGGTTATACGTAGACTTCACGTTTTCACTCAATACAACCAATGACGCAAGCTTAAACCACAAAAAACAGATCTGAATCATTACAGGCCCACCTCCAAACATCAAAGTTAGGACTGTAGTCTGGATGGAACCGTTCTCCAGGTACATTTCACATCCACACACGTCCATCTAATTTCCGAATTGTAAATGGCGATTCGTCGCTTCACAAAACGACTTTTCACTGCTCTGAACTCCAAGAACGGCAAGCTAAATACCATTTCAAGCGTCTTTAGATTTAACGGGAGTGATTCAAGGCTTGTGTGCACCTGCTCTACCATAAAAACCTAATGAATGCAGTTCATTACGGATAGTTGCGGTGGCGTTTAAACTGGGGATGCTAGAGCAGCTGCAGAAGACTGGCATGATTTTCCGACCACCCATCTCAAGGTTCTCCGAGCCCGATCCATTAGTTGACGAGGGCTGCCAGGACTCCATTTTGCAGCAGTAGCGCCACTAGCCTTCCAACTTTAAATCATATCGGCTGCTGCTCGCAATTCCTCGAATTAAAATTTTGCTGATATGACAGCTAACCAGCAAACCTCGATGAAACTCAACTATATCATTTTCGCGTGGTATTACTTTCTTCCAATAAATAGTTCTGTAAAGAGGATGGGCAGGAATAATAAATCTATTTACATAAAGAAGGATGTTTGTTTGTTTGTGGGTTTGTTTGTGGGTTAGTTTGTTTGTTTTTTATATTCCGATCTTCTACAGTTTTATTCCGATCTTGATAAAATTTCGCATACATGACCTTCAAAGCATGAGGAAGGTCACTGTCTACCTCAGATTTCGAAAAAATAATAATTATTGATAAAAAAATCGATATTCATGGTTATGGCAAGCCATATTAATGAGAAATATCTCATGACCAACAATGCAAGACAAAGTTTTTGCAACAATAAGTATCAACAATGGTATTAACACGCAATTCACAAACACTCTGCACGGACCATCAATATATATCTCATGACCAACAATGAGCATAAAATGATGATGCAATGACAAAACATTAATAAGGCAGCGTCTATTGATGAGGTAAAGGAGTCAGGCGTGTCTTCCTTCAGTTCCCTATCGAACGTCCAGACGACTGGCAAAAATTTATGTGCCTGGAAAGGAAGGAGAAAGAACGAGTATTGGTCAGAGAAACTGCAACTAAAACAGAAAGAGCTGTACGGGCATTTGAAACATCTGAGCAACGGTAAGTGTGTGCAAAACAAAAGGTATCAACAATTGTGTCAACACGCAATTCACACTCTGCACGAAGCAACAACATACATCCTATGCCCAACAATGCAAGTAAAGGTTTGTGAAACAATAGGTATCAACAATGGTGTCAAGACGCAATGCACCAACACTATGCAGGGATCAACAATATATATCTCATAACCAACAATGAAAGGCAAAGTTTGTGCAATATAGATAAGGGTCAATTTGTAACAATGCGCAGAACTCCAGTTATTCAGGCTTTTCTTAGAAAAGAGAGTTCTTGGTAATTAACAATTTCTTGAAAATCTTTAAAAATGATTAGTAACTGAAGATAATGGAGAGTTAGCAGACTATTGAGAAAGAGTGGAAAAACGACAGAGGAAGCAGTCCTTTAGTTCCGGCAGGCAGTTGGCCGAGAGGGCTAGGGCGTAGACTTTTTAGTACTCGAGTCCGCCTGGTTGTGGGTTCGAATCCCGCCGTGGGCATGGGTATTGTATTTGTCCCGAGCTGCGTATAGATAAACCTTGTTTAAAAGGCGCAAAATGACCTTAGTAGTCGATGCCAAGATTTCTAATAAACCAACCAACCAACCTTTAGCTCCGTGCTATATTGAGCATATGGTAATTATAAGAATCGGCGACCAGTAGACTACATAAAGTGATGAATGGCCAAGTTTTGCTTCAAGACATCGAGAGAAGAAAGGGAATTGCAACAACATCAAGTGTACATTTAAATAAGATTACGTGATTAAGAAATTATTTAGACTAGCAGTGGCATCTTTCCTATATCAGCGTGTAAAAAAAAAATTATCGAATTTTATTTTACGAATTGGGATCCAATACGCCATCTAGGGCCTGTATGGCCAAAGGCCGACGAATTCGGTCCCTGGATGGACCTGGATTCACGACTGCTGTATAATGGTCGCAGCAGTCGGGGGGGTTAAGATTGAATATCACTGATGATCTCCCATCCAGTGACTAGCCGTGCCTGATATAGCTTAACTTCACAGACGTTGTATTTGGTATAAGCCCACCAGGCCACGGCCTCCCCTAATTCATTAGGAATTTTTACGGTAATAATTCTAAGCGTTGTTATGTGTGTATTTTTAAAATATTTCAAAATTTAATCCAAAAAATAAAAAGCCCGAGCCACTCCGGGGTTATGACCTAGCTTATTTGGTAGCACAGCAAATCCAAACATTTCATAAAAATAAGTTTGACTATATTCTGTGGGAATGTATATATTTTGGAAACTGAGATGCTTATAAGGCGATGGATGAACGTTCGTTTCCAGGAATTATTGATAATGAGCATAAAGTGATTATGTAGTGACAGAACATTAAAAAGGCAGAGTCTATTGATGAGGCAAAGGAGTCACACGTGTCTCCCCTGAGCTCCCTATCTAACATCCAGACTACTGGCAAAAATTTATGTGTCTGGAAAGGAAAGAGAAAGAGCGAGTATTAATTAGACAAACTCTACAACTAAAACAGAAAAAGCTATACGGGCATTTGAAACATCTGAACAACGGGAGTTTCGAATAGAGCAAGAGAGTATAAGAGCCTCTACATCAAGGACAAAAAAAACTTGAGTCTAAAATATCTGGTAATGCCCTGCAGTGGTGAGGCATGTCAAGAAGACTCTAAATAAAGTCCCGGTTTATCACCTAGACTTCCTGTTTTTCGTATTGTTCGTTGAATGGATAGTCCCTTTGCTCTGTGTTGTATTGATTGAGTTATTATTTAACCAATTAGGAGTTATAATTTAATTTTTTGAGATTTTTCTCTTTACTTACAAGTGTAATTATCCCGGGCAACGCCGGGTATCTCTGCTAATATTTGAATAATTTTGGTCAGAGCACCATACTATCTCACGTGGAAATTGGCGTTGCGCAGTGGAAATTGAGATTAGCCAAATACGGAGAGTAGGGAAAGAAAAGAAAGTCTGTTTAATTTAACAAAATGTAACTACAATTAATACAGTTCTATTTAGCTGTTCGTAAAGGATGAGGCCCGAACAAAATTACAGCCGGAATTAAGTGGGCAAACAATATAACTAAGGTCAAGAAGAGATAAATTATCTACTTTCACTTACGCTATACAACAATACTTCTATCTTTTACAAGGTTTAGTGGCCGAAAGAGAGGATCTTCAAAGCCCCCTAACAAACAATGTTGCCGGCCTAAAAATCCCACAGCTCGTGAAGGCTAGACGGGGGAATACACTCAATGAATAGTAAATCTGAATATATCACAGTACCTATCGAAGGACTGCTTATCGGAACGACAACGTATGCAATGTTCAGGAAGAACATCACTTGGTTACTGTAATAGCAGTTCTACTCTATTCATGGCGATGCTAGGCGTTTATTTATAATAATGAATAATCCAACTCTGCCTATTTCTTGGGATCCTGAAGACAAAGAGGTTGTTGAGGTGGGAGACTATAGATCTGATCTGGTAGAGAGACTTGATGAAGCTAGAAAAATTGCTCAAGTCAAAAGTAATGAAAGAAGAAAAAGAAATATTGATCGAACTAATTCTAACAGAATGCTAAGAGAATTTAGGGTGGGAGATAAAGTTTGATTACTTAAAATGGGTGGGGGGAAAAACAAGTTGGGTTATCGTTATTTGGGACCATTCAGAGTTATCAAACGAGTTTCTCACATTAATTATAGGATTGAAGGAGTTCTGAAGCACGACCAACAAGTTGTCTACATTGATCGACTCAAGCCATGCTTCAGCAACACCACTCGTGGAGGGAGAGCCAAGCGAACCCACAGGCAAAGAAGGCCCACATCTGAAGATGAATCTGAAGATGATGAAATGGAGCTGAGCCTCGACTACTTGTGTCAATCACATCCAAGACGTCTTCAAGCCACTGTACTGATGCCAGAGGAAGACGAACCCCTACCAAACGCAGAAAAGGAACCAGATGTCCACATCATAGATGACCAAACACTCACACAGGAGGATGAACCCACTCCTAGACAACTTATAGAAGTCTCTCGAGATCCCGACGAAGATCAAGCAACTCCAGACATTGAAGATCCTCGTCCACCAGAAGAGGAGTTACCTTCCGCAAGTGAGAAAGACAGTGAAGCAGACGAATCAACCAGACGATATAACCTCCGTCCTAGACGCAGGATTGATTATGGAAGACTTCACCGAGGGGAGGATCGTTCCTAAAAGGGAGGAGATATGTGACAGAATGTCAGTTTGTTTTGGAAACGATTTCCTCATCTTGAAAGAATGTGACAAAATCAATAAGAAAGGAACAATACCTGTAGTGTTTCATGAACAAATTAGTGGAAAAACTTTATTCACTTGATAAACTTTCAGTGTAAAGTTATCAGCAGCAGTGTTTCTTTCCTTCTATGGAGCGATCATCATTAGGCCTCTCAACTGCACATCAACTTCTTCAAATGAGACGTTTTTAAATTTTCCGCCAGAGGGCCTGATGAACAGCAGACCGCATAGAGATCGCTATCTATCATCCAATCTTGTATTGCACGAGAATCAGTCTCTGAATCCTACCGGCATGCTTTTCGACCAGTGAAAAAACATATAAATTATGACAATCGACAATTTGGTTTATTCTGGCCTTGGTGATTGACAACAGAGCATGAATCACTGCTCCACTGACTTCATGATTTGATAGCATGACCGACTAGGGATATTATCAGAAGAACTTGTAAGTTGATTAGTGTTAAGACTCCTAAAACAAAATATGTATTTGAAACTGGGATAACTCAATTTGAAACTCTGAAATTAACTTATGGTAACTTATTGAACTTATTGAAAATTTTTTTTGAACTGTCCTTCGAAGACTTAAGGTTAAAGTGTTCCTCCCTTCAAAAGGAACACATGACGCTTTCTGCGTCTTGGAACTAATTAGTACAAAGTTAGAACTCGTTCATTATAATCCATTTAATAAAATATAAATAACTCAATAAATATTATTTCTTTATGTTTAAATAAAAAGAATAAAAAGAATTCTATGTATCTCTTTTACCTGATAAAAGATCGATGTTATTTTTCCAATTTATGCAATTTTTTTCTACCTCTAAATAAAGTACTATATGTTCTTTACTTTCTGAACCTTATTTTTACATCCACTATTTACCAATCTTACCACAACGTTTCGCGCAAGTGTCTACTTTAATTGCAAACAAAATTTGCATGTTTCCTCAAGTGTCCGAATACTTTTTTTCTACATAGTGTACATAAAGCACAGTCACAAAATAATATCAATGTCACCATTGATCTTTTATTGCCATACTAGAGTAATACCCGGCTTCGCTCTGATTGATTGTATATATACGGATTGTTTAGAGGAAATTTTACAAACTAAATTTGACTTTTTTTGCCAACTTTGACTAACTGTATAGCGTTAATTCACTCAAGGCTTCTCCAAGTTTATTCCCAGGAAAAAAACCCGTTGCATGAAAAATGTCGGGTTTACACTCATAAAATCCGCGCAACCCGCTGCAAGTTATTAAATCTCGATAAAAACCTACCCACATGTTCAAGATAATTTTCTAGCTCACACAAACAGACAGACAAAGAGACACACACTGACTTTCTTATACAGATTAGGATTGCTTTTTAACTTGCTAGATATGAAACTCACTAACCTTTTTCATGAAATAATAAAAAAAATATCCGTATGATAATTTTTAGAAAAACTATGGACTTCATCGCTATTGCAGATAATTTCACTGAAGAAATATTGTTAGTATATTCCACTTCAGAGCAGCTGCTCATGTTGTTGTCTAACAATAAGCCAACAGATGGAAATTTTTTTCCAGAATAAGCAACTTCTAAGGTGTTCGAATGCAATAAATTTAATCCTTGAAGAGTGAAAAAATGATAGTTAATTTCAATTTTAGTATACATTTTCTTTGTTATTTACTAAACGATTTAATGAATGATATTTTACTTCAATAGAAAAATGTAAGTATTAAAGAAGTTCATTAAATTTTTGACTTTGGGTGCGATAGTGGTCTAACTTACGAATGATTTTCATGATTTTAGCATACATATACTCATGATTCAAAGAATACAAGGGTTGAAAGTACATTTATTCCACCAAATTATAATCAATGGAAATCTTTTAGCTTTTATTTCTGTTTGAATGTAATTAGGCCGCTACTGCATTCAGATATACAGGGTGATTCAGAGTATTTATTCAGTAATTGGCAGGGTGGTCAGGAACAAAAAACCTTGAAATAATAACATAGGAGCATGGGGTCGAAAATGCAAAACAGAGGCGCTACAGGGACACAAAAACAGAGAATGTATTACCATGTGGGATAGGCAAAATGAGTTAATGCTAAGGCTACAAAACATAAGACATGTTGTTAACAGACAGTTGGACAGCAAGAAATTTGCACAGTACCTTTACAGGAAGTGTTAGAAGTTGCCTATCTTAACAGCGCTGTCTTTGTGCCCGTGTATCGCCTCTGTTTTGCATTTGCGACCTCAGGTTCATTTGTTATTATTGCATGGTTTTTTGCTCCCTGCCTATTATTAAACACTTTTTCTGAATCCGTAATGTATACTCTGTCTAACTTAAAAAAAAAACTGGCTGTGTCCACTTGAATTGGAAATTTAATTGGATACACCCAGTATCCTTTCTTGAACCTGTATAATGAGGGACATTAGAAATTTTTAATTTATATAGTTCATCCATAAATATTTTTTATGGTTTCACGATTTATTCTCACCCATTCTTTATATACCCTCACTATTCACCCATTCACCAACATGTGCATCTTCATGCACATTTACTTACGCATCTCACTCAAACATGCCTATACAAAATCTAATTCACTCACGCTTACATGCTATCGAACACATTACCCTTATTATATTTTCACATTTAAATTTCTCAGAACAATTTTGAAATACGTTTGTCAATGACAGCTTGCATATTTTCAGCTGTTTTTTTTAAAACTTTTGTGATTAGAGATTTGAATAAGAACGTTGTGGATTTTGGTTGCTGAATGATTATTGTCGCACACGATAAGAATAAACTATGATTGTTTATTCTCAAAAGGGGTAATAAGGTAGATAATAATTTTGGTCAAGAATTTACTAATGGACTAGGTATTATTGTAAAAATGGCACTTGAATGACGATGTGGCGTCTGAGCTTGACAGGATAGGGAAACCAAGTTCAGGAAATCCCCTTTGTCACGTACTTAATTTTCTTGATTGTTTGGTTATAGTGGCTAGAAGAATTGTGTGGCAACGGCTGCTACTCGCAATACTACGTGGTTGGGTACCGATTTAATGATAGTAGCGGTGGCGCTGCAATCGACATAGATGCGAGTTACCCGGGCGATGAGATGGAAATCTTAGGATAAAGGAGGATTTTTTCAGCTATATTACGGATGAGTTAGGTTTATTAATAAAAATTTAGTATATTTTAGGTAATTGTCTTCCACAGAACTTTTGGATATTCTTTAATATTAAAATAAATGAAAAAAATCTGCTGTTTTAAGTAAGTTGAAATATAAGATCAAAGATGGATGAACGTATCCATCTTTTCTTTCTATATATATATAAAGAAAGAATGTTTGTTTGTTTGTGGGTTTGTTTGTGGGTATGTTTGTTTGTTTTTTATACAAATCTACAGTTTTATTCCGATCTTGATTAAATTTCGCATACATGACCTTCAAAGCATGAGGAAGGTCATTGTCTACCTTAGATTTCGAAAAAATAATAATTATTGATAAAAAATCGATATTCATGGTTATGGCAGGGCATTTTAATGAGAAATATCTCATGACCAACAATGCAAATAAAAGTTTGTGCAACAATAGGTATCAACAATTGGTGTCAACACGCAATGCACCAATACTATGCAAGGATCAACAATATATGTCTAATGACCAACAATGAAAGGCAAAGTTTGTGTATATAGAATTCAATGCATAGAATTCCTGTTATTCAGGCTTTTCTTAGAAAAGAGAATTCTTAGTATATAACAATTTCTTGAAAATCTTTAAAAATGTTCAGTAACTGGAGATAATGAGATAGCAGACTATTGGGAAAGAGTGAAAGACGATAGAGGAAGCACTCCTTTATCTCCATGCTGTATTGAGCAAATGGTAAGCAAGTAAATAGAAGAATCGGCGATCGCTAGACTTCACAAAGTGATGAATGGCCAATTTTTGCTTTAAGACATCGAAAGAAGAAAGGAAATTGCATCAACATCAAGTGTACATCTAAAGTAAGATTACGTGAGTGAAAAATTATTTAGACTAGAAGGCATCCTTGGAGAGGGCCATCCATTGTAAGCCTTTACAATCGATATTCATAGTTATGGCAGGGCAAATTAATGAGAAATATCTCATGACCAACAATACAAGACAAAGTTTTTGCAACAATAAGTATCAACAATGGTATCAACACGCAATTCACAAACACTCTGCACGGACCATCAATATATATTTCATGACCAACAATGAGCATAAAATGATGATGCAATGACAGAACATTAATAAGGCAGCGTCTATTGATGAGGCAAAGGAGTCAGGCGTGTCTTCCTTCAGTTCCCTATCAAACGTCCAGACGACTGGCAAAAATTTATGTGCCTGGAAAGGAAGGATAAAGAATGAATATTGGTCAGAGAAACTGCAACTAAAACAGAAAAAGCTCTACGAGCATTTGAAACATCTGAGCAACGGGAGTTTCGAATAGGGCAAGAGCTTCTACGTCAAGAGCAAGAAAAACATCAGTCTAAAGTAGGAGGTCCAGGTATATCACCTAGGATGTCCCTTTGCTCTGTGTTGTATTGATTGAGTTGTTATATAATCAATTGGAAGTTATAATTTAATATTTTGAGACTGTTCTGATTACCTACAAGTGTAATTATCCCGGGCAACGCCAGGTACCTCTTCTAGTCCCTAATAAGATAAAGCAGGAAATATGAGCCCTTCCGAGCCAGAGAATTAGGTACATTACATTTATAATTAGGCATTAAACATAGATCTGCTAAATTAAGTCTAAAAAAAAAATAAAAATAAAATCGTATAATATAATGCTGTACACTGCTGACCACCTTACAAATGATAGAAAATGAATTTTCACAGATGTTTCAGGAGAAAAAATTCAAGAAATGAGGCGTTCGCCCCTATAACTTGGAAGGTCTCATATGTGAAATGGACAAAATTGAAAAATATATATAGAAATATGAATAGAATGTCTTTTTTCATATAAAATTCATTAATCACATGATTAACTACCAAACTACTTTTTTATGTGATGATAAAATGTTTAAATGTCAGATATTTTAGGTTAACAGGTTTGAAAAATAAAATTTAAAAAAAAAGTAAGATATAAAATAAATTTGTATATAAAGTTGCTTTGGTTGCATTTTATTAAGTACCGAAGAGTGCTTTATGCTATCAGTGTGGGGAAACGTGTTTGTCTGTCTGTATGTCTGTCCGTCTGTAACTCAAACTCCTCCGAGGCTATGAAAGATTTTCAAAATATGTTTTCGTCAGTCGATGAATATGGTTCATGGCACGAACCAGTTAAAAATATTATCTACATCGGATCATTGGCACGTGCACAAATGGTACCAATATTTTCCCGCCTAGCAATTTTCA
>JAHWFO010024990.1:218574-303532 GCA_023313115.1 Rhysida immarginata
GGCACGTGCACAAATGGTACCAATATTTTCCCGCCTAGCAATTTTCAATGGGAGGATATATTAAGTAATATATCAAACATATCGTAATGACGAGATAGAAGCAGATATAAATTACAATTTTCTCCAATTAATAAATAAGGTTCCGGGAATGAACCATTTAGAAAATGGTTGAAACGAAACAATAGCACGTGCTCTAATGGTACCCTTATAACACCCTCAAATGTTTTCAATGATAATATGTGGCATATAATAAATCAAACAAATTGGGATGATGTGTCATGAATGAATATAAAGTAAAATTAAAGAGAGTCGAAATTGGAACCTGGTTTAATCGAACCATTATGTTTCATTGGAACTTTCAGTGCTAAAATATGGCATGTAATATATTAAACGACTTGGAAGGATGTGTCATGAATGAATACAACAAAAAATTAAACGACAGACGAAATTGGTTTCAAGGAACATGGTTTAATCGAACCATTATGTTTTATTGGAACTTTCAATGCTAAAATATTTCATGTTACATATCACACAACTTGAAATGATGTGTCATGAATGAATATAACGTAAAATTAATGATAATCCAAATTGGTTAAAAGGTACGTATTTTACTGGATCATTATGGTCTTTTAGAAACTTACAATATTAACATAGTGCATTTAAAAAAAGTTTCCGCGAATCGTTTAGTTAAACCTTTCGGTACTTGGTTATGTCATACCTTAATGGTTTATTTTGATTTTCTTAGATTTTTCATAAAGAAAAAATAAATGAGAAATACAGACAGTAAAGTGGTTCTTGAAATTTTACAATGCAACAATAAGAGGGGAGGGGTGCTATTTTATTGCAAAACTAAAATCGAAATCGATGAAGAAATCGAAAAACTTATCAAAAGAACATAACTTTAGGTGAAACGGTCGAGTATTTCTCTATAATATAACTGAAAAAGAATAAAATCCTTTGAAATTAAAAAATATTGCAAAATCATCTCAAAAAAAATATTATTAAAACATACATATTATTTAATGTTCTGGATTGAAAATGAAACAATAAATCAAATTTATAAATTTTACATAGAAATTAATGGAGCCTTATTCATGTAAAGCTCTGGATAAATTTTACTATGTTGATGTAGCTGCCTTTTGGCGGCATCATCTTTCGAGGAATCAGATTTGAACGCTCGCTGCCACATTATTCTTTTAGCCACTATAGTTTGGTTTTCGACAACTAAATGGTTGCCACAACCACAAACGTAGACGCGAATTTTCTTTACAAGACTAGTGGTTGTTGTCTGAGCCAAATTTATAAATTTTAAATTATTAGAGAAACCGATAGATTGTGGATAATAATAAGGAATAGAAACCGACCTCTTGTCCATAAAACAGATTTATTGATCCGTATGCGCATTTCGACTATCTTGCAGCCATCAATCAGCGGAATTCAGATAATAAAAAATATACATGATTTATAAAAAGTAATTTATAAAATGACATCACTAATGAACAAACAGAGTACGCAATTATTGGCTCGTTTGATGATGGCGCACAATTTATTTCTTATATTTTTTTTATTCCATATTTAAATTAATTTTTAGGCATGATATTTGAACTCATTGTTTTTTTTTGCTTTGTTTTATCTTTGCATTTCATTTGTTCACTCCATTCTCAGTGATTTTAAAACAATGTATTTATTTACATGATAGAGTTTGAATGATGTTATTATGATTTAGTGATCGACTGCTTGTTTGAATAAATGGAGTGAAAATATTTATCAAAATAAATAATCATAGGAGAACGCTTAGAGCAGTCAAGCGATGAGTTAACTTCGAATTGCCGACATCAACTGAGAATATTGGAGGCGGTATCAGCGAGGAATCAGTGGGGAAACCCTTAACGAGGAAACTTTAAGGCTGGTTTCAGATGATTGCACGTTCTCGCGCTTCTGGTTTTTTTTTTTCCTTTTTCTTTCGGTAACTGTTCAGATGACTGCACCATTGTTAGATCACAATGAATTTACGAATTGTTTTGTGAAACACAGAAAATCAGAATGCTAGTATAATACTAGTACAATCAATAAATTCGAAGACTGTGCTGATATATCCAATCAGGCTTGGAGGAGAGGGGAACTATTTGGCCGTGACGTAGAGGCATATATGCAGACATGATAAAGAGGAAGCAGCTCCGCAATGCAGGATTTTTTCAAACAATGCGTGTCAGTGAATTGTAGTTGTTCGGTTCGTCGGAAGCACAAATGGCAGTCGAACAACGTGTGAATATCAAATTCTGTCAGCGTTTAAGGAAATCGCCGACAGAAACGTTGCACCGTGATGCTGTCCGCCGGAAAGGCCCAGAACTCTGGAAAAGCAAGGAATAAATACTGCAACTTGACAATGCCCCCGCACCTTAGTCTTTCATGGTGCAGACTACACTGGTCAAAACGCGAGTCAGCTGTACTAAGTTTCAGCATTCAGCATGCAGATATCCGTTCGACTCGTAGCAATCGGACGCATGGAGAGTCAGTGAAAATACTGAAAATTGATAACTATGACTCCCTTCCACACACTCCTTACTCACCCGATCTTTTCCCATGCAACTTTTACTTGTTCTCCCGTCTGAAAAAGGACCTCAATAGATGCAGTTTCAAGAGTGCATCTGATGTTCAGGAAGCAGTGCCGGCCGCTCTGAAGACCATCTCCTCAAATGCTTCCAAGAATATTTTACTAGAAGTGCATAGTAACAAAAAAGGTGGTTGTATGAACACGTGATAGCAATTTGTCATATCCGTCAGGAAGGACAGTTTCCGAACTTACTGATCATACTAGTATGATTGAAACATTGTTAAATAAAAAATATAAGCATAAATAAATTTTAAAAAGGTTTTTTTCTTCCAATTATTTCTTTTCTTTCGAATCTTCATCATTGCAAAAAAAAAAAAAAAAAACAATTTTCCCCACGCCCTTTTCTTCACTATTTTATTTGAATACTTTTTTGAATTTCGACGATAAATAACTTGATGTTGGAGTCATAGTCATCCATTTTCGCTGACCCTCCATGCGTCCGATTGCTACGAGTCGCACGGATAACTGAATGCTGAATGCTGAAACTTAGTACAGCTGACTCGCGATAATCCGACATTTGACAGTCCGACACTCTCGGTAGTCCGACGCCGCGTCGGATGACGTCACTGCTGCAGACACAGACAAGCACACACTTGTCGAAAGGAGAGGCGCCTCCTCCTGTCTGACTTAGTTACCGTCTGCCAATGGATATAGCCTTAGAAGTCAAAATTCAGTTTTAAAAAATCAACCTTAGGTAATCCGACATTTTTTATAAGCTTTTATTAACTTTGCTGTGTTAGTTTGTTTAGGTCAAATCTTCTAATCAATATTAAACCAACTTTCCGACAAGCTAGGGAGCTGCAATTTGACACACTTATGCAGAATCGATGACAATTTATGATAAAGAAAAAAAATTTCAAATCAGTTCATTGGTTCGTGTTCTAATGGTACTAACTCATTACTACGAATTGATTGTTGTAACAATTGGACATTTCGTTATGGCGAGAGTAAATGTATCCATTGTTTATTGTTGCAAAATTAAGCTGTATTGATGCCACTAAATAAAACATTATAAAAGCTTGGTTTGATAAAATCTTTTTCCTCTTAACTTGTTGATAATCCAACACCCCCTCGGTCCCATAACTGTCGGACTATCGCAAGTTAACTGTACTTCAACACGTGAGATGTCGTAAGCTTACGCGTGAACGAATTTACTGTTGTATGTTGACGCGCGAACATGTGTACAGTCATAGCTTTCAAGGGGTACCAACGCGTTAGGGGTATCTTGAAGGCTATGATATAGTGTAAGGTGATTGTTATGCATCTAGTATATGCGCGACCATCTGAACCCAGCCTAAATCACAGATCATAGGAGAAATCAAAGTGAAATACAGAGAAGGAAAGAAGCTGATAAAGGAATCTAAACAACAAGGACTAATAATTTATCCAAAGTGAATTTATCTCGTACACGAATTAACATGTACAAGACTTTTAAAAGACTTGCAAATGACAGAAAAATCTTCTTTACAGATAGCTGCCTAAACAGCTCTTTAAATGATAGAATATAGCCGATTAATTAGGCCGAGTTTATATAAGTTTCGACAGTTAGCCAGAAAGAGAAAAGAATACGGATATCACGTAAGGATGTTTACACTGTATAGCTCCGTATTGCTTGTTGAACAGGATAAGAAATATTTACGAGTCGACGTTCATCCATATGAGTAAAAATAAGTTTAATTTTACTGTTTACATTTTTTTAAAAATTTTTTATTACTCGAAGAGATATTAACAACAGATACAATAACCAAAGTCATAATATTCACCCAAAGTAACTCAATTCTCGGAATTAGTAAAACGCACGTTAATGGGATCGTTGATAAAAATGAAAATTATTTAGAGCGACGGATAAGTGACGAATTTTAAGAAGGAAAGTAAGAAGCGTAAACTTTATATAACCTGTCTAGGCCTGGGAGGATTGCAGTTAATGGGAACGATCTAGTACTGCTTACATAAGCTAGTGAATGAACTTCAATCGCATTACTAATGCTTCCTTCGAATCTCTAAAAAGAATAATTGCTATTTTGTTAAACTTACTGCATTTTGGTGGTTTATCTTTCCAAGTGCCATTATTAACACAAGTGTTGTTTACAATGCCGTCTATGAGAAAGGTTTCTTTGCATTGATAGGTTATACTGTTGTTGAGAAAGTAAAACATCAAATCAGGTTTAATGTATCCGTTGTATGGATTCTCGGCACGTTCACAGAATATGTCAGGGTATGTTACTGATCAGAAAAAAAACGAAAGAAAATTTCTTTGACAGGAAGTTTTAAAAATTTCCAATTTCAACTTTAAAAAAAATAATTAGTAATTTAAAAAATATAAATATATTCAATCATTTAAGTATAAAGCTTATAATATTCTATTTATTTACTTAAAAGAATTAAGCAATATTACAAAGCAAAGATAGAATTTTTTTAGGAAAAAAGCAAAAAGATACTCACTGATTGCTTTCAGAGGCGTAATTAAAATGGGGAAAGTAAAAATATACAAAATTACAGCCATGTTCCTGTAAATTTAATGTATTTTTTGTTTCCTTTTTTATTTTGTATACAACGAATGACAATGACTCCAGTCATTCTATTAGAAATCGTTTTTTTTTTCAAGGAAGTGATGATTTAATGAAGTAAGGAAATGAGCGACTTCTCTAAAATGACTTAATAAGACTAACTCACATATTGTTTTCTTTGAGAACTGGATTATTTCATCTTTTCTGGACTAGGCCATATTTTATAAAACCAAATGATTGTTTCGTTTAATATTGTTGATTCTTTCGTCTGGACTTTCGATTGGGAATGTTAATGTTTCGAATTGCTCTGCTCTTTAATTGTAAGAAAAACATTTTGCATTTTCATTTATAGTAAAAAAAAAATACTAAGGGATATCAATAACCTCATGCTTATGTTTGAAATAAACATTTTAACATCAGCAACAGCACAACGAAAACAAAGCTAAATTCTTCTTACTCTCATGGTATTTTTAAAATGTGCACTTCTAGCCTCTATGACTGTATGAATGACTATTTCAATGATTTAAAAGGCATCTTAAAGGCAAACTCGAGAAAAACCAAAATATAGGGTGAGTCTGAAGCCCTGACACAAACTTCGAATGCATATTCTCCATGATCAAATAATAAATAAATATCCTATCAGCTTGGGTCTGAAACTCAACCGTTCAAATGTGGGTACCCCTGTGAGGTTGGCTGACGAGTGGGTCACAGAAATTGTGGATATTGGTCCCCAGTGCTTCCGTGCAGAACGCATAGAGGGTCGAGTTCATTGCAAGCGCGGGTTAGAGGGAAGCTATGTTAATCAACACTGACACCCTTGAGGAACGTTACATTTTTCCAAGGGTGTACCACATGTTCAGATACACGACCATTGTTGTTTTGTACTGTGAAACGTGAACCTGAAGGGTGTTTACACCTTTATTGAATTGGCGTATATGCATTTGTGTTACGGACGTGCGAATGGAAATGCTCACGAAGTCCTACGTTTGTATCAAGACTCATTGCCTCAACGGCAACTACCATGCATTTTTCTCGTTAACGGTTGAGTTTCAGACCCATGTTGAGAGGACATTTGTTTCTTATTTGGCCATGGGGAGTACGCATGCGAAGTTTGTGACAGGGTTTCCGACTCATCTGAACTGAAACTTTCAACTATTAACGAATTATGCCAGTATGTCACTTGATCAAAAAAAAAATGAACAGACAATGAAATAAATAAGAGTATTACAGTGATAAAAAAACTCTTGATCAGCTTTCCGCTTATGTATTACTGTGCGGTATTAAATGTGAAGCGGGAGGCGTAAAGCACAGTGGCTTATCCCTTACGAGGCCTTTTCTCGTAGGGCGGTAAATACGGAGAGATATTCAGTAGAATAGCGGAACGGGCATATCAAGAAAATGTGGAAAGCGGAGCGGGCATATCAAGAAAATGTGGAAAGCGGAGCGGGTACATCAATAAGATGCAGACAAATTGGCAGAATAAAAAATTCTGACTTTATTAAGAAAAAGGAACAGAAGATAATTAAAAAATACATGCAAAGGATCACGCTAGGCATTTATTGTCCTTACGTTTGGAGACACGCTGTAATTTATTATAATTATCCCTTTTGAGGGGGGGGGGTAACTTTGAAATCTTAAATAGGAACCCCTATTTTTAAAACTATATTCAGATTGTACACAAAATTCGAGAAATGTTTTATTCTTGGTGTTTTTTCAATTGATCCAACCGTTTAGGAGATAGAGGCCCTGAGAGTTTGGAACTTTTAAAGTTCTGAACCCAATTTTATTGATAAAGACAGATATAGAGAGTGGGCTTTACCAACACCACCTCTACTCAAAGTCTGAGCGCGAAAAATTCATACATTGTTACATCATCATACCTAGTCATAATTTAGGGCTTATTACACTAGTCATCGCACATTTTGTAACTAAGACCACACATAGTGTTCTTAGTAGTAATTTGTATGTAGAATCCGAATCTGCTTTTAGATTTTTTCTATCACGTCAAGTTTCCAAGTTATGCACATCGAAACTTCTATGTTAAAGTAATGGGTTTGAAGAGAAGCGGCTACAATGTTAAAGTATCCATATTTTGGGGCCGCAAGGAAATTTACTAGGCCCCAAACACTGAATGATTTAAAAATGTTTCATTGTAAAACAAAAAACTGTGCGTGCTAGAGAAGAGGGTCCAAAGCTGCCATTCAATCCTGGTCTCGACAACAATTCCGGAATTCCTCTCCGACGGGTTCACCCAACTAGTCACGCGTTGGCGCAATGCGTGAAAAGGGATGCAGACTATGTCGAAAAGTGAATAGTGCATTACATAGAGGACAAATGTGAGTATAAGATACAAAAAGAATTTCGAAAATCGGTTAACAAATAAAAAAGTTACAGCCATGGAGACCTTATTTATCAATTGCCCCTCGTACATTCTTGTTCAGAAAAAACAGTCCACCTTGAAGGAAATGAGCTGTAACTGCTTTATCCACAGTACGTAAAATAGGTAATACAGATCGAACGACTACGATCATGGTCAGAGAGGTCATATTTTTCGATGTAGCTAATATTCTGTATGGCCACTTCTTGAATATATCACTTGCTGTATACGGCGAGACATCAAATCGAATATAGTTTGAATGGTGTCTTGTGGAATAGCCATCCAGGCTATAGTGACCTGTGTTCAAAGTTCATCAAGTTTGCTGGCGGATGATGATAAAGCTGCCGTTTGACTATGCACTAGATATTTTGCATAGGTAAAAAATTTGACGACCTACACATTTTAGCAGGTTACGGTAGAAGTGGCACATTGTTATTCCTGAAGAAAATACGTGTCATCGCTACAACATATTGTGTAGTGCTATCTTGAAATATCATAGTCCCTGGAATGTTCTGCAGGTATGGAAAAGACATAGAATGATATTTAACGGACACTCCTTATGGTGGATTCTAACTAGAAGCGATTTACTTTCTTACCCGCACCACGCCAGAATGCTTTGTGTTGATGCCGTATGACTGGTGCGAATACACTCTTCTCGACACCTTCCTCCCTTCCTTTACGGACAGAGATGTGACCATCATTTTTACCTACACATAAGCGTGATTCTTCCGAAAACAAGATGGAATGCCATTTATCATGTCATTCATATCGTTCGATGCACCACTCCAGTCTGGCAGTGCGTTGAAAAGGTGTCAAAGTTAGCCTGAGGACGAGCCTTCAAACTTGCAGTCCGAACCAAATAAACGGCGATACATATTGTTACAGCTGACTTAGGAAAATACGCAGCGTTTGCCAATTCTGTGCTAACGCTGATGCTGATGCAGAACGGACATCCAAAAATATCCTCTTGAGATCACGTTTCTCTCTCTACGTTGTCTGTCTACAACGTCCAGCGCCTTCGTTTCCTTCGCCCTTCTTCGTACCATTCACTATACACTGGTCACGATGGACAATATCCAGGAGGAAAGATGCACAGTCTCTCATGCCGATAATGCGACCTCTATTAAAACTTACAGATCTACTGTATGGATGCCTTACTCGACGACTAGGCCCCCTTCTTTACAGCTCATCAAAACACAGCTCGGCCCAACTACGCAGCACTTATAAAGGAATAACGGAAGGAACAGTCTATGACATGACATGATATGATATGATATGATATGACTGGCCTAGACCTGGTCTCCGTGGAGCTGAAATGATGGTGAATTACCTATCCTAACACTGATTTCTGCGGTAGGGTTTGATTTGTATAATTTGAAAAATCAAAGTCATAGCTCAACTCTTCTAAGGTATTGATGAAAATAGGAAAGAAAATTCCAAAGCAGAAGGCTCCTGGTTCGAAACCAGGCTGCGGAATTTTCTTTCCTTTTTTCATCAATAATTTAAACATCGGAGGTTTGGCGTGAGAAAAACCCTCTTAAGATCATTCAATTATTATTCTTCTTCTAAAGTGTTTTGATTCTTTAGAACATCAGTTTGTACATTCATTATACATTCATAAAGAACAACCATTTGTAATTGTTTTATCATTAACGAAATTTAATTTGAAATTTCAACACTGATAGTCATTGCAAAACCATGAAAGTGTAAAATTACAAAATTCGATTTTCTGTAAAGATAAAATACACTTAACAATATAACGCCTTGTGTGCGTTTGCCTTTAGTTGCCTTCATTGTCAAATAATTTTTCTTATTAGTTAAACGCCAAGTTTCTTAGTCATTTGTTTGCCTTTTCAATGAAATTGACATAAGAGTAGATTTTAAAAACGATTGGTATTTCTCTTGTTGAAAATATTGTATACACATTATGGCCTGGTTAGCTGTTCTTTTCATTTGTTGTTTCTCACTGATGAAGGAGACAGAGCTCCGAGATGCACATATGAGTTTTTAGTTTAAAAATTTTATTTATATGGAACAGCGGTTTCTTTTCTTCATTTGTTGTTATCCAAGTATCCACACTTTTGGGTCTCTTAAATTTCTATTACTAATTCCACTAGTACCCAAAAGCATCTGTTCTCCGCTAATATACAGTTTTTAGGGAACACTAATTTGATGCTTATGTTGGCATGTGTGCTGCGCTGCAAGTAGTTTATTAATATATATGTTTTAATACGATGAGTAATTAATTTTGAGAAAAGATATTAAAAAATGCTCAGAAAATGTTAACATCTGCTTATCGCTGAATTGATAAAATATTTCATTTATTATAATTAGATCACTCAGAATATAATTCATTTTACATTTTATTTTGTGAACCATTAATTATACCCGTATACCATTCCTTTTTTTTAAGGTCTACAGCCAATCTAATGCATTTACCATGAAGACCACAAAGGTGTCCTTACGAAACGTGAAGATATTTATTCAAGTGTCTTTGTCCCTGTCTTTAGTCAGTCTCCTAGTCATTGTCTTTCACGAAACAAAAGCATCTGGTGCATTCGAATCCATCTCATTCAATGCAACGAAAGAATATATTAATTCAGCGGTGAAGGTGACTGTGCTTAAGACAGAAATCATATACAAAATCACCGATACCTATGATTTTTATATCCCTGAAGTGGCCGTTAAATGTGAATGCCTGTGTACCGATTATAAGAAAGCTTTGATTTGCAGTTCAGGAACGCAAAAATCGAACTACTATTGCGGCACTCTGTCCAATGCAACGACAACTTGCGCAGTTTACGACGATCAAGGCAAAGATCCCAATGTCTGCTCGAATTACTATCGATTGTGTTGCCAAGCATACTTTACAAAATATTCCTATATATCAGGAATACAAACCATGAAGTCTACAGCGATTCATTTAAAGCATGATAAAACTATCTTCACGTTACAATTCCACTCTGAACTTTACGGAATCAACCAAACACTGTTTATGGATAGCAACATAAAACAGGTGTCTTTAAATAACGGTAACCAAAAAATTCTACGTTTTCACTATGACGAACCCGATCATGTTTTACATGACAAATGGTTTTTCACTGAGAGCGGCACAGAACAATTGATGTTCTCAGAGAATCTCAATGAGAAAGATGAACGTAAACCGAATAAAATGGGATGGTTCTACTGGGATGCTCATAACAAAAAGTTCTCAACATTTTCTAAGGACGACTTGCAGAGATATTTACAGGTCAAACCTGTAGACTGTCGTACAAATCCTCCAAAATACGAATGGAAGTTAAACGCCGACTTTTATTCCCGTCAAAATTTAATATACAAATCGAATATTAGAGCATCACTTGTTAAAGATATTTACAAAAATTCAGTTTCCAAAATATCCCTAGAATTAGCAAAAGAAGTCGTAAGAGTGGAACCTACAGGAAACTTTTCAGTTAACGAATCTGTATCGGGTGACGAGCCTGGTTTTAATTTTTCAAGTGTTATAGAAAAATCTTTAGATAATGCTGGCTACATTTTAAAAATAACGTTTGTCAAAGGGAACGGAAATTTTTATGCGACTATCACCAGCCATTATTGGTTGGATGAACTTCACTACAGAATAAAAGTTTCCGAGGCTTCAGAATTGCACCCTTTTGACATCGCTTATCATTTGCCCATCAAATTGCATAATTCAGCATGGTTATGTGTTTATCAACGGACACAGCAATTATGCCATGTGCTAATCGTGAAAGGAGAGGGAGAGACTCCAATTGAGATAAAGACTGCGCCTGCAAACAGTATTTTCACGACAGACACTCCAACATCCGTAGTGCAAGAAACAGACAAAGAATCAAACGAGTATGCAACTTGGCATATTCTTATGCATGCAATACTCGGCATCTGTTTATTCATTGCAATCATAATATTGTTGCTATGTTGGAAACGAAATTGTTTCTTGGTGAGTATACAAATTTCATATTTATTATTTTTAACGAATTATTTTTATTATAACTTTGAGGGGTCCGTGCGTTCAGTTAGTTACAAACAATTCCAACAAATCATCAATACACGGCCCGTTTAACCCACGTATCCTTCCACCTCTCTAATGATTATAACAGTTTCTCAGTCGTGGGTTTTTAAGGGGAACGGGAAAACCTACTCCGCAAGCCTCGGCTTAGCGAATAGGTGGAAGAGAGGGTTAGTTAACTTTCCTTAATCATACGTTCACTTACATAACCATACATTTATTATCCTGGTTATGTAAGTTATGAGAGGTAACCATTCTTAATGAATGAAAACTCAGGACAGACCGTTAATTATACAGGGTGAATAAAAAAGTCTGAACCCTACTTTTATTTTTTGAACCGAAGCAGATATGTCGATTTTGATGAATCCAATGAATAGGAAGTTGTGGGTGGCCTAATCCATGGTGCACTTTTCATCATCCCAAATATGCAATTTAGGACACATTCAAAATTTATCTCAAAAACCGTAAGGATAGAGAAAAAAAACAATTGCAAACTTGTTCAGCATAAAAAAACAAACAAAACAAAAAAAAATCATCCACATCGGACCAACCAATCATCCACAATCACGTGGTGAACTGTTTGTAGCTTACAAACAGTCACACTGCACAAACAAGTTACTTCAAACAGTTTAAAAAAAAGTTAATCAACAAATGCTCGACGTAAAGACCGTGGGCACCATAACACAATTGGGCAAGGAACCTAACTGACGCCAAAACATCGGCACGCTTCCTGGATTCGTTGAACCAGATCCTCCAGTGAGCGGGCTGCGTAGCATAAACCTTGTACTTCAGGTATCCTCACAAGAAAAATTCAAGTGGTGTAAAATCAGGGGAGCGGGGTGGCCAATGAACTGGTCCTCCTCGGCTAATCCATTGTTGTCAAAAACATCTCACTTAGACGCTCGCGAACGACCAACCCGTAATATGGAGGAGCGCCATCATGCTGAAACCACGTGCGCTGATACGAGGCCAATGGCAAATTGTCAATGAATTCTGTGACTACAACGTTGAGAATTTCGGCCCGGTAGCGTTCTGCAGTCAGTGTTCCATCGTAAAAATACGGTCCAACCACAGTGTCATTGTACAATCCACACCACACATTGATTGATTGGTTTGGTTTGGTTTGTTTGGTATTAACGTCCTTTTCAACTGCTATGGTCATTTCAGGACGGCGTTATAGGGGCCGCAAATTTTGCCTCGCAAGGGTTCTTTAACGTGCAGCCGGCAAACGACTACACGGGACCAACGGCTTTACTTCCCTTCCGAAGGAAGTGCGTGATCTCAGGATTTACCCCTGAAAAATCCTCGTCGTCCTCGGCCGGGATCGAACCCGCGTACTCGGGCATCAGAGGCGATCACGCAACCTGCTGAGCCACCGAGGCCGATACACATTGATTGATGAGATGGATGGCGTTCGTTAGGGTATCTGTCTCGATACAACCTAACTGCAGCATGTAGGTTTCTCCTTACTCTCCGAAGCAGAAGATCATGTTGACCATTTCCGGAACAGTGTAGCTTGCCATCCTGTAATTGTTCTGTCTTCTGTGTGCTGAAACATGCCTTTTATTTGCTTTTCCGCATGAAAGTGAATGTGAGTATGGTAATTTATGTTATTTTTTGATTTGCATGCTTTACATGGTGAAAATATCAACATTCAGTTTTCCTTGTGTAGTGTGACTGTAAGCTACAAACAGTTCACCACGTGATTGTGGGTGATTGGTTGGTCCGATGTGGATGATTTTTTTTGTTTTGTTTGTTTTTTTATGCTGAACAAGTTTGCAGTTGTTTTTTTTCTCTATCCTTACGGTTTTTGAGATAAATTTTGAATGTGTCCTAATTTGCATATTTGGGATGATGAAAAGTGCACCATGGGATAAACCACCCACAACTTCCTATTCATTGGATTCATCAAAATTGACATATCTGCTTCGTTCAAAAAATAAAAGGGGGGTTCAGACTTTTGTATTCACCCTGTATACAGATTAATTTAAAAGATTTAAAATATATACAATTTATCATCGTTTAAAGTTTTAATAATCACTTATTTTTCTTCTGGATTGATGGTTTGGAAGCGTAGAAATCAAGAAATAGAGATTACTGCTCCTTCAAAGGGAATGGTGGTGATATTGGCGTCGTATTGGGCATTTACGTGGGCGTCGTGTGCAGCTCGGATTCGTCGTTTGTCACGTGGACAAGACAAGGAATACGGAACGATATGAAAATAAATTACTAATGAAATTTAATTACGCAGTGGAAAAAAACCCACTGATTTAATTTACAGATGCGTTGACAAGAACAATGTGAAATTGTCACAAATAATTAAAAATAATGATAGCAGGAATGGCGTTCTTCACATTAAAAATTGGCCTTATAATTTAGCTTGAGGAACTCGAAGCTCGCGACTCCAACTTGACGAGACAAAGGAAATAAACAGTTAACTTATCACTAAATGAATTCAAATGACTTAATAAGAGAGTACATTCTTCGGTATGAGATTGATTTGCTGGGGCAGAGCTTAGAAATGCACTGAAAGCACAGAATGCCAAATCCATCAAACACTGAAACCCATAGGAAATATTACTAAATTAACACTAGAATTAAACTGGGTCAATATGCGTAGACTTTCAGCTTTACCAGAATAATTTAACGATCACTATTGCTATTAAAACTGTCACAGATATAGAGTCTGCTATAGTTTCGAGAGCGTAAGCCGTTACCCCGAACGGGAAAATTCCGAGAATGTCACTCGGGATAATAGTTAGCGTCGTCAATTCGACGAAGCAACGAGCGTCATATACTGAATTCGTAGCACGCTCAGGGAATATGAAAACTGATGCTGTAAACTTGCATGAATTCCTCGACGATTCTCCGTCGTAGTTCTATGAAGCGGGTCTTGCTTCTCGCTGTCTCTCGAATGGGATCCCTCTGGGCGAATCACACAGTTTGTTCTTTCGGAAGGAGAAGGAGGGTCGTGACGGGCGAGTTTGTGTCTTCCTTCTGCTCGAGAAGGTAACCGGCCGTTTTTCGTGCGGTCGAGAATCTCCGCTTCCCCCGCTATTGCGCAAGGAATTTGTGCTTCTCGTCTCGGTTAATAAGCGAGAAACCTCTCCTGCGCGGAAGTGGTCGATTCTCCCCGTGCTCGAAAGTTACCTTTAGTCCTCACTGAAGTAAGAGTTCGGATGACGATTCAGGCTTCGTACGAACGCGTCGCCCTGATTTTTGCCGGACCGTCTCGAAGGGTCGTTGCTGCTCTTCCCCTCGCTTCCATCCGAACTCTCTCGAAGCTCCGTTCTTCTGCCTCTGGTCACGTGTCGATCCACGCTTTTATCGTCATCAGTCGCCATCCCCTTCGTCGATCTTCTCCGATGACGATCTCTGGCGATCGTGTGGCTTCTGTTCAAAAATTTCCTTATCTTGGAACTACGTGTCATCTTTGCTCGTCGAAGGGAATAGAGTTGTTATCCCGTGGCTGAGTACTTACTATTCTAATCTTACCTCAACATGAATGATCACATCATAATAACAACAATTTTATTCAACATTCATAATAACTAGTGTTTTGTATACGAATACGATGTCTTGCTTCTAAGTCATCACTGCTAAACTCCGAGTTCTCCATACCTCACTACTTCTTATAATGACTGTCTCTGACACCTCCGGATTTTCTCTTCTCTCTTTCAACAAATGAGATCCATATGTCTCTCTCAACCGCCTAATTCATATTCAACTCCTCAGAATTAAGGGGCAGGAAGATCACCTTTTTCGCCGAAAATGCCCCTTGCCACAAAATTGATTCACCTTTAGAGAACATAAAGATTGTTTTTATGCTGCCGAACACAATATGGTAATTACAGATCTGAAATTATTAAAGAAAATAATACATCGACTCTTCCAGCATTGTTAACGCTACCGGTCTGCAACACTTCTCTGTTTTCTGTGCTATGTCCAAAACAGTTGCCAACTGATTGGTATTCAAACAATAGACACCTCCTATGTCTCGGCGATTCTTTTCGTCGTTAAAGAGACACTGTGAAACTCAGCGACGGGGAGAATTCTTGCAATTCGTTACCTTGGCGGCTCCTATTTCCCAACTCTTAGTTTTCAAGGTTTCGAAATCGATGCCCAGTTTCCAATAGCTCTACGTTCTGATGAAATCATGACTCTAATTACCATGGCTTCTAATAATTTTTAGAATAATAATTTATAATAGATGAAACAAATTAATAAGCCCAAATTGTAAACGAATCATTATCTCATACTAAGTGAAATGTTGAGTACCTGATAACAGGTGTCTTTCTTTACATAAAGGGCTAATCTACACATTAATATAATACATAAAAATAGGTTGTTCCACAACTATAATTAGCCTGAGTAAACCTTTCACACATGAATCAAGGGTATCCAACACACAAAACGAATGCTACTGAATAAATCATTGGATGCCATTTAAGTTGGTGGAGAGTCATTGAAATCTAGGACCTATCAAAGTCCATCGTAGTTAATATCTGAAAAAATGGAAGCGAAAAGAGCAACAACTTTGAAACAGTGCAATGGTAAACGCCATATTCATCGAGAGAGCTCGGTAAGCGCTACAGGGGATTTGCTTCTGATACAAGAATAATTACGATAACTATTTGGAAACTTCGTTAGCACCAATACTGTTGGAAGAGGGTTAAAAGAGGTGGACGACCATTCGCCTCTTGCAAGCTGCACGGGCGCCACCATCGTGAAGTTTCTCAAACTATTTGTGGCCATGTGACTGGGAGCTGAATGAAATGAAAATGTTCTTTCCTTATTAAACACAGTTTCCAGTGTGTTAATTTTAATTATCCAAGACCCGAAATAATTCTTTCATTTAATCGCTTTGTCCATAGCTGTCTTTGTTGACGAAACCTATTTTCAGATGGAAATGAATAATATTTTGTTCCTTCTGGGCATCTATTATATGAATTTGAATATTCTATTACGCAAAACATCATACAGGCTATATTTGAGTCAATTCAGAAAATTTATACACAAAATAAAATCGTTAAAATTCAGATAAATTTGCGAGCCCCCATAGAAGACAAGCACAATGTATCCACAAATAGTTTACTCACATTCCCGCCAGGTGGTGCTTCGATCTAATCTGCAAGAGGCGAATAGGAGAACCCATAAGCCTAAGATTACGTGACCAACACTCAATGAAAGTTAAAATTATGCAAAACCTCTGGCAACTGGATTGTAGTATAGAGGAAATGATGTGTGGAGTAATGAATGGGTGACGGCAAATACATAGGTATAGAGGATGCGCGGCGAACGCTTACACTGTGCCAGCTATCAACTGTTGTAGTGGTAGCGTTATAGTTTGGAGCCGTTTCTCTTGGAATGGCCTGAGTCCTCTGGATCATGTGAAGAAAACTATATATTCAAGGTTTATCTGAACCTTCTAGGCAAATCTGCGCTACCTACATTGTGGAACCAATTTGCCATTATTAAATTTGTTTGTCAACATTACAATGCTCCTTTCCAGAAATCAACTCTGTTGCTGGATAGTTCAACAAATGGGACTTCACAATTCTGAACCTCACCCAATCGAATACTCGTAGCATGAATAACCGGGCAAATTGCAGCTTTAACATTCCTAAAACTTGTGGAAAGTCTCCCTAAATGATTACTAGCTGTGATTACTACATAATGTGGCCCAATTTCCTATTAGGTATTCGTAAAATTATTTCAAATGTTTAGATTGTCAAGTATCCCAGTTCTTTTGTAGTGTATTAAAAATCGATTTAATATTTCAAATATAACCTTCGCTCCCTATGTCGGGTGATTTCAGGACAAAAATATAAACCTTTATTTTTCACAGAGCTTACCGATTTGGGTAGGTGTACACTACCTTGCCAAAACTCATGGGACACCACTATTTTACATAAAAAGAGGGCATTCCCATGCAATTTAAACGCTGTCGTTCAACCCCATACTACCCAACAGATGCCGCTTGCTGCAGGAATGGGTCAAAGAAAGTAGATTTCGGACTTCGAGATGGGTACAATTGTTGGGTGCCACCTTGCAGGCTAACCTGTTAGAGAGACCTCAACCCTGTTAAACATCCCAAAATCATCTGATCAAAACGCCATCAGGGCGTGGAAAAATAAAGGTACGACAAGTGTTCAGCCCAGGACCGGAAGACCCAAGATTGTGTCGCCAGAGACCGAAGGGCGCTTTGCAGGGTGGTCACTGCAAACCGTAAAACATCGTTTGATGGACTGACAAGATCCGTCACAAAGTCCACTGGGATAACTGTAAGCACCAGGACTATTCACAAGGAACTGCATTCACTGGATTTTCATGGCTGAGTTGTCGCCCACACGCCCGCATCAGCACCTACAACGTAGCGAGGACATTGCAATGATGCAAAGAGAGACGTCACTGGACTCAGGAGCAATGGCGAATGGTTGAATGGAGTGATGGGTCACCATACACCATCTGGAAATCTGGTGGAAGGATTTGGGCATGGCGAATGCCCAGAGAAAATTTATACAAGAAGTTTGGTGGAGGATTACTGATGGTATAGGGTGCTTTTCGTGGTTTGGTCTATTCCAGTTGTTTCTGTGGCTGGTCATTTGAACCAAGATATCCTGGACAACGCCGCACTCCCTGCTCTCTGGCAATACTTTGGAAATGACACTTTTCTCTTCAGCGCACACGATAACTCACAGTATTTTGGAATACCATAACGCACCGTGATAAATGGGATGTAAGAAGTTGGTTGGTCTGCACAAAGCTACGATTTTCACCCAATTGAACATCTTTGGGATGTGTTGGAGCGTTCATTGCGCGCAGGAGCGGAGGCATTTTTTGGGGAATGGCAAACCATTCCTACGTAAACCTATCAAGAACTTGTGCACAGTATAGGGGCTATGATAACAGCAAAAGGTGGACCAACTAGATGCATTTTTCTAAGTGCTTCCATTAAATTGGTGGTTTCAATCACTTTTGGCAAGGTAATGTTTAAGTGTTTAGAGAGGAGTTTAATTTAAATCACCATTGTATTTTTAACAACACTTTGAATAATTTTTCAGACGCAAGACCAATCAAAGGAAGAACCTAAGAGTGAAGAAGCACAAACGTTTATTAGCGAAGCGAGTAGCAACAGTTCTTCGGGTTATGAAGATGTAAGTAAATTAATGATTTTCCAGAAAATATGGGGTTTTTCAAAAAAAGTTATATTTATAACACTATCTTGCTCAAAAAGTAAGCTCTTCTTTAACCTTAATTCCATTACAAACATTTAAAAGGGTATCTTTATTTCATAATTATCCTAAAGGCAGCAGCATCTTCTCACACATCCTCCGATGTCACATTAAATATGGAACCATTGAATGGAAAGGTAAGCAAACGATTACGTATCAATTTAATAGAGACCCCCCCCCCATATTTCGCTGCATGGACACATTGCATGGATAGCAAATGATTTATGTTTGTCAAGGAATGTTGTTCTATGCTTCACTTTGTGCAGCTATAACACGTAACATGACTGACCGAGATGATTTCCGTGGCCAATGATTGTGAGTACCACAAGTTCTGGAAGGTGACTAGAGTTTTCAATTCCAAAATGGGGATGGGAGAATGGGGCAAATATTTTTGTATAAATATAATATTTAATAAACGTCTCTGCTCAAATGTAAACTATTGGGTGTCCGTAAAGTCTTCTCCAGTGGAAAATGACCATTCCCATCGAAAGTCAGTCTGAGATGGAAACCGCAAAAACTTTTGAATGCAACAAGCGGCATGTACTGCGCACGTCGTGTCAGACGGATCTTACTCTTTAATATAGTTCATTCCTAACGTAAATACAGTGCTATATTTTGCCGTTTATTACTTTTGTTTTTCACTGCGGAGAGACTTTACGGACACCTTGTACTCCAAAACGCTAAAATACGTATTTGTAAAAAAATCTTTTCTTTCCGTTTTATAGCAATATTTTATTATAATATAAATTACCACAAGTCACTGGTGTAAAAAAATAATCGCGAATTGCAGTATCCTGATTTCCTTATTGTGTTTTGTTGCCGAACACTATATGAAAACAGACAGACGAGACTTCAACGAAAGCATACATCGGACGGAGCACTTTGCGTGGATTCGTGTGATTCATTGATCTTAGAAGAAGAGATGAGACATCCAGTCCAGTCGTTGAAGGAGATGGTCTCCGTGTGAAAAGAATGCCAGGGAAGGGATCTCCTGCCGCTCCGAGCTGGAGGAATTTGTAGCTAAAAATGGGACAGTCGGGACAAATAAGAGTCCCAGATTCCTTCCAAATAAAATCGGGATCGTCTAGTCTTGTTATTAAACAACCCCACTTTTACGGTAGTCACTTGTAGGACTCTCTATGTTGTACATCGAATCGTATTCAAGTGTACCTCGCTTTATTGGATTATTGGTTCTATGAATTAATTGCGTAACACGAAATTGCATAAAGTAAGTTCATTACGTTCATAACTCTTTGTAATTTCTCTAGTGATTTTATTTTCTTCGTTTTTTAGTCTTTAAAGTACATTTATTTTGATCACGAATCCCTCTTGTTACCCCCTTTGGTTTGCTTTCCAAATGACTCCAAGTATACTACTTAATAGTCCTAACCCGCTCTACACCTTCTGTGTTAACTTTTTATAGCGAAAACGCGTAAAATGTGGTCGCATATAACGAAGGATACCTATACAATAGGAAAAACATCGCTTTACACTAATGCATTAGTTCGCTAATAAATTTTTATAACAAAATTTGATTGATATTCATTATTCACTTATATTTAAATCAATTATTCAACTAATTTGTTCATTTGAAATGATCACAATTTATGAAATTTGTTTTACAGCTAAGAGAGCAAGGCAGTTTTAGCCAAAACGAACCTTTATTTACAGGTAAGAATTTAATAAAATATTTACAGCATCCACAATACACCTCGTTTATGAGTTGTAAATACCCAATATTTATGTTCCATTATTGTTTATAGAAAATACTTAAAGCTATTTCTTTTCTGGCAACATCCTCTCCGAGATGCTACACAGTGTTTTCCTGTCCTTTATTTTTACGCAAATTAATAATTGATGCAAAGATATTCCGAATCCCACTGTCAATTGTTACTACAGTTTACACTTTAATTTCATTTCGGCTTGGAAAAGTCGTTGTTTCTGCTATTTAAAATTAAAATAAATTTAACATTTCATCAATGACTTATCTTGGGAGTACATGTGAGGACAATTCCCCTCAACTATTAGGTTGACGGAAAAGTCGGAAGGTAATTTTCTATGGTTTTTAAATGTCATTTATTTATATCAAGACCAAATATCAATCAATGATATATTGCCTGTTTTGTTCGATAGCCTTTTGCTATCATAATTCAGTGAGTTTCATAATTCCTCGTTATTAGAAGGACCTGTCTTTATCGGCAAAAAACTGATCAGGGTGCTGATTTACAGCCTCATCTGAATTGAACGTTATACCACGCAAGAAGTTTTGGAGCAAAACAAGTAGAAGTCTGACGGTACAAGGTCAGGCAAGTAGGGTGGGTGTGGTAACACATCTTAAAGCACTAGATGCTACTAGTATAAGCTAGTGTTATCTAGTGCTTTAACACATCCCATCCAAGCTCTAATAATTTTTGACGGGTGATTAAACTTTGGAGTAATCTGGCGTTGTCGTGATGGAGCAACTCTATTACAAATAACGAGCTCTGGTCGTTTTTGGATGAAGGATTCACTCAAACTGTCCAACTACCAACATTACATATTCGAATTGATTGTTTAGTTCCTTGGTAGGAGCTCAAAAAACACGACACCTTTGACATCCCTTTATACGGATAAAAATCATCCTCTGATGGTTATCTACTGCTATTCTGAGTTATCATTCACTTGAATTTTTTTTTTGATAGGAAAAGCTGCTACTGCTATTTACAAGTGCACTGAATATTCTATCAATGAAATCTTGAGGGCAATTACTGTCGATGACGGTATTTTGCTTGTTTATTACAGACATACTATCGCTCAAATGCATGGATTTTGTACATACATATTGTTTTACTGATTACTTTTCTAGCATTTTCAATGTGATACACTGAATGGTTGCGTTGATTTTCCTCTTTAAATCATCCAGGTACGTCGGTCTTGGACCGTACACAATGCCTTTGATTAAAAAGGGAAGATCACTGCAGCCATACAAAGCATCACGTTAGAGATGCTAGAAATCACGTGGGAAGCAATATCCGCCAGATATGCAATTTGTATTATGCGCAATAGAGCATATGTTGCAGTTTCAAAAAAGTAATGATTTATATGTGTGTAAAAGATCAATACATTCGAGCAAAAAATTGCGGAGTTAAAAGCAAGCAAAGTGCTGCCATGCATTTGTAGATTACCTTGTACGCCTAAATAATAATAATTATTAACTGGAGAATCGTCTCCAAGCATAGGTAATGATTTTACAATTCTCGATCTGCGGGCCAGGTTCCCGTCTCCCATTGGGCTTTCAACCGTGACAACTTGGTTGTCTTTAAGACACCTTGAGACAGCTTGGCTATCCGTGGCGTCTGCGATAGCCCAATTGATAGAGGCATCGGCCATGATAGTCGAGGTTCCTGGTTCGAATCCGGGTTGCAGAATTTTTCCTTCTATTTTTCAATTGGAAAATCATTACTCTGTATGCTGATAAATGAGGGGGAGAAACTTCGTTGCTAAAGTAGAAGTGAACACTTAGTCGTATAAATAGTATTTTATTAATCGCATTTTATTTTTCTTTGAAATTTCTCAGGACAGTGCACAATAAAACAGAAACTTGGTGCCTCATGGCTTCTTACACGTGAAGAATTTCTCTCCATGATGAGCCTATTAAATTTTAAACAAGGGGAAATTGACGAATATGAATTTCAGTGGAATCTGAATGGATATAATGATAACCAGGCAGTACTCGATGGCCTCAGCCAATGGGAAAAGAGAAAAGGAAAACATGCAACAGCTCGTGCGCTAATAGGGGCAATGAAAAGCATCGGAAGACACGACGTTGCCTGCATACTATTCCCAGGTTGGTATATGAACACTTCATGAATGTGGCTTAGTTCTGGTTACGCTAACATTAAACATCTACTAAATTTCCTTATCGCGTTGTCTTGATGGAACAACTCCTTTATGACGCAAACCATTGTAGAAATCAACTGAAATTGCAGCAAGGATCGCGTAAGAATCAAAAGTTTAGGTTAGAATACTAAATTCGTTATTCAAGTAAAATTTTTCTCCGGTAGATATCTTACTTATTAAAAAGGTTATTCTGTCCGTCATCATTGATTTACCCTAATTTCTGACCAAACCATAAGCGTTATCTTGATGAAACGAAAATTGCTCGATAGGTCGATAATAGGCAATTAAAATACATTTAACTGAAAAAAATTGGTTTTATGGTCGATTTTATGCCACATTCTTCACAATTTTTCAATTTAAAAATAGGATTTTTAAGATATCTCGGCAAAATAAAAAATGAAATGTAGCTTCTAATTAGCTCTATACACCGAGATATAAATGGTATCAATCAGATTTTTCATTACAAAATTATAGCCTTTTCTGAAAATTTCAATAGTAAAATGTTCATATTTTTATGCTCAAAGACGTGAAAATGTTAAATCAATTGCACGAATGTACATTTTTAATCTAGCTGAACAAAAACTATTCTGTCTTCGTATTCTTCTACATCATGTTCCTGGAGCAAAATCATTTGAAGATTTAAGAACTGTTGATGGAGTACTGTGTTCAACTTTTGTTCCTTCAACAACGAGGCATTTTTTAAGACGACGAAGGATGGGAAAAATGTAAACGAGAAGCTATTGTCTTCAACACACCATTTCAACTTAGACAGTTCTTTTCTTTTACTTGCGTATTTTGTTCACCACCAAATACAAAAGATTCATGGGACTAATATAAACAGCCAATGTTAATCGATTATTTGATAGATCATGATGAAGATGTTGCATTCAATTATTCTCTTTACGACATTTCTTCAGTTCTCAAGCAATATAGTCTTAATTGCACTTCTTTCAATTTGCCACAGCCAACTGGGCAGCCAATTGTGTTAGTAATTTTTAATCCAACTGAAGAAAGAAGAGAAGCAGAACGACTCATTCCAACTTTAAATACTCAACAAAGAGCTACTTTCGAAAGGAACACTCAATCAATTTATGGTGAAAATGCCACAATTCGATTATTCTACCTTGATGGATCTGGTGGTTCTGGAAAGACCTATCTTTATAGAGTTTTAATGAATTTCATCCGAGTTAATGGAGATAGGAGTCTTCTTATATGTTACAACAGGAATTGCCTCAACACCCATGAAAGGAGGTAGAAGACTTCAAAGCGGTTTCAGGTTGCCAGTTCCATTGCTTGAAAACTCAACATCAAAACTTTAGCCATCGTCTGTTCAAGGTAAAAATGTTTTAGAATCAAAACTTATAATCATCGATGAAGTAACAATGTTAACAAAGCGTGGACTATGATGCATCAATAATTTCTTGAGAGATGGAGTTCTAAAAAATTCGATTAAACGAGATAAGCCATTTGGAAATAAGGTGATTGTCATTGGAGGACATTTTCGACAAAGCTTACTGGTAACTCTAAGAGGATTTTATGCGTACTGGCAACAGTTTATAAAACTTTCATTGATATCTAACATGAGAAGTGCAGGTCAAGACGATTTCAATAAGTGGCTTCTTAAAATTGGTTCCGGAAATTTTGCAAGAATTGCAACTTTTGATCGTGATTTAATTGAATTCCAAATGAAATGATTGTCTCACATGAGATAGATATAATTTTTACAATTTTTGGAGATGATGTACAATCACTCTCATCTGATGATTTATCAAATTGAGCAATCTTATTCTCAGCAAATATTGGTGCTCTTACATTGAACAACGAAATTATAGCTCGAATGGAAGAAAAAAAAATTACATTTGGAATAGAACTAAATGATCAAATATCTAATCAAGTCACGATAGAAATGTTGAATTCATTGACACCATCAGGAGTTCCACCACATATCTTTCATATAAAAATAGGAAGTATTGCCATGTTAATAAGAAATTTCAATCCAAAAAAGGATTATGCAATGGAGCTCGCTTAATGGTCACATCATATCATAGACATGTAATTCAAGCAAAAATTGTAAATGAGGTAAATATAATTGAAATTGTTATAATCCCAAGAATCGATTTAAAAACAAGTGATTTCAATTTGCATTTTGTATTTAAAAGACGTCATTTTCCAATTATTCCTTCTTTTGCTTTGACTATAAATAAAAGTCAAGGACAATCATTTTCTCATGTAGGTTTAATTTTAAATTAATCAGTGTTTTCTCATGGTCAACTTTATCTGGCTTTATCACGTTCACAAGTTAAAAACAATATGAAAATTTGTATCTATGATAATACTCAAGAACAAGGGAAATTGATCGAAAATAGTGATAGAACTTTTACTAAAAATGTGATTTATCGTGATGTTTTGTAATTAAATATTTAGTTTAATATAAATTGTTTTTTATTTTATTTTTTCTGATTTGATTAAATAAGACAAATGCACAGCCGAGCGAAGCGAGGCCAACAACTAGTTCTTAAAGAAATAAATAGCTTTTATTAACTTCTTTTCATTTACAGTTTCCTTGAGTTGTCGTAATGATTATTGCGAGATACAATAGATATTAAAGTGGCTCTTCTTTACTCAAAATTTTTTAAATCTAATCTTATTTCTATATGAAAATCAAGAAAGCTAATGATCAACTTTCTGGAAAAAGTTAAAGATAATCTTAAACGATATGAATGTGAAATTTCACGATGAAATGATTAACTTTTTACTTTGTATTTTGGAAATGTCGGCCAAAAATCAAAATTTCCTGAAATTCTATACTTCAACTTAAGTAATACCGATGATTTAAAAAATGAAATGATCGGCCACTAGATCGATCAGAAATTCAAAATTTTCGACCAAATTTTATTACAAACTTCGATATTTTTATAAATGTTAGGGCCTACTGAGATAATTTTTATGATATACATCTGTGTATTAGGAAAATTTCTGGGCTAATCTACACTGCCGGCAAAAAAAATACAACACATGGAAGGAATGAGTACATTTTTTAATGAAATTGAACAAGAGCAAATTGTGAGGTGGGATAGACTATACGAATTAAATTTCAACACGATATGTGCACAGGATCCTGATACAACGTGTCCCAAAGCAAGGGTTCGGGACCAGTAATAGAGGGATAAGAGCACTCAGACTGGTACTTATAATTAATTCCACGTTTATTTCCCTTAGTCATACAACAAAAATACTCAGTACAATATGCAAATCCGTTACACTGGAAGAGTTTATCCCTAACTTACGAGTACATAAAATCATCAATCTGGCATCTGTATTGTAGCAAACTGGAGTAATCAAAACATTTGCAATGCCCCGCAAACGCAGCGTGCTCCTGTGCAGCAACTGAGTGAGTTTGATAGAGGACTTCGAGAGGCTAGATGGTCTTATTGAATTAATATGTAACCGCGTTCGTCAAACCAGAAAGTTCTATCAACAAAGAAGATGAGTCCGATTCCGAGCTGGACGGTTTAAAGTCTGGTGAACGGGAAGCACACAACTCTCCTATCTCTTCGAATTTCTGCATCATCTTTCGTAAACCTCTCGCCGTCATGAGTCTTGTTCGCAATACTAATGCATATTCTCTTTCTTTCTCTCTCTCTCTCTATACTTACTCACTCATACTCAATCACTCAAAAACACGCGTACGTGAAAGCACGGACACCAAAAATAATCTCTTACGAAGAAGTTAACTAAAATATTCCATTTCTTCCCTGAAGGAGTTGAAGATTCAAAGGATGCATACGCCTCCAAACTGCCAGAAGAATCAGAGGATTCCAAGAAAAGTCGAGACAAAATTTCAAATCGTCATACGATCGGTAAATGAAACCAATAACCATCAAAAAATTTATATACATTAAACAAAATATAGCGCACCCTCTCACATCTACTAAACGCGTTCCTTTCTGTTCAAATGGAACTGTTTTTGTAAGCCTCCATATGGCATCTTTATTTTTAAATTTTTTATTTGTGTGAAGGTGACACCAAGCAACCAAGAAGAGATTCAGAGGACAGCGACAGTTCAAATAATGGAGATGACGAAAGAAGCCCTCAACCTGCTGCTATGCAAAGTATCTTAAATTATCTCACGATTGATTAAAACATTTGTTAATTAGTAATTAAATTTAGTTTTGTATATTTTAAATATTATGATTGGAAAGTCTGGTCCTCCTCAAATCCCTCAAGAATGAAATTCTATATTCCTTTTTGTTTCGCCCTTCTAAGTTAAATGCAACAGCTAAATGATGCCAAAAGTAGTTTGTTAACATGAATTTTCCTTATTGCAAGTTTAGCAAAAATATTCAATTTTTTCCATTTTTAGGTATTGGAAATGATTCAAATGTTGCATACGACTCAGAATATTCAGAAGATTTAGAGGAATCCATGGAAAATGAAGGCAGGAAGTTGGAACTTCATAGAAAAGGTAAATAAAAGCAATCCCACAAAAAATGATTTAATATAAAGAAATTACAGATTAACCTGTCTCTGCTTTTAAGATGTGTATTCAATGTCCAAACGGGGCAAATGTGTTTTCATCTTTTATTATTATTTTTTTACTTATTTATTTGTGTGCAGATGAAATCAAGCAACCGAGTAGCGATACAGATGAGAGCGAGAGTTCATTTATTAGTGCAGAAGACTACAATGCTCAACCTACTCTTATGCAAGGTAAAATAACATTATTTTACGATTTATAAAAAAATGTTTTAAGTAATAATAACTCGTTTAATACACAGTCAAGCCATATTTATTATGATCACGAGGTAGTAACTAGAATAAACGCTTTGTGCAACACGGAAAGCAGCAGGAGAGGGTCACTAAGACGCTGGAATGTGTCTACTGATATCTAGAGACATGCAGTCTGGAATGTGTCAGTGTAGTAGATATAGATAATTAGTGGAGGATCAATCGCGGTCAAGATGAACCAAAAAATACCAGATTAGATTTAGATCTAGGGAAAAGCGAGCTAGGAAACTTAAGGACGTCTTGGTGGCGCTACTCAGTCCTGACCATATAGCATGTCGCATTCTTCTGCTTGAATCTCCCACCCACCCCAGGAAGGACAGTCGAAGTGTACGAGTCTACTTGATCACAACGATAGTCAATAATTAAATAAGGTGAGTCTTTCAGAAATCTCTGAGGACCCAGACAATGCTGAGGGAAAAGAACTCGGGCCATAACATTGCCACTACCAGCATGCGTTCTTCCAATACTGGTTATAGTGCAATTCTTGTTGGTAAAATTCTTGTACTGCAATACAAATTTTAAGCAGCTTCTGTCCATGCGCTGTTGTCATTATAGATGCAGTGAACATGGACACAAAAATTAGAGAAGGGGGAGAGTTCTATACGAAAGACACAAGTACAGGGTGTTTCTGAATATACAAAGTTATATTTATACAAAATAAACGTAGACCAGTCTCTAATGATGGGAAATTTGCATACAGTCTCCAATAATTCTGGAATATGCCACTCTGAGAAAATGATGACATTTCATATACATCATGATTGAAGCTTTTGCGAATGAACAAAAGTTTGCTGGAAGGTGGGTCCAAATCTCTAATAGGTTGTAAGGTCTCCTTAAATTGCCAAGACAGCTGTACACCTGTTTCGCATGGAATTGATGAGGTTATCAATGATGATATCAGGTAACTTTTGCCAATTCTGAGTGAGGGCCATGTCCAGGTCACGAAGAGTCCATGGAGGTGCTGACCTAGATGAAATGCGTCTAGCGGCGTCCCAAACACGTTCAATAGAATTTAAGGCCGGGGCACTCCATACCTTCTCCTTCAATCACGACGTTCACTAGGCGAGCTCTGGGTATTCTCGCCTTATTGTTCAAAAAATGAAGCTATCTGCGATAAGTTACAGCATATGTTATGACAATATGTCTAAGATCCTCGTCCCTGTAACTCTGAACCATCAGAGTTCCGTTTTGGATAATGCACAGGTCAGTGGACCCACCAATGCTTATACCTTTTTAGACCATCAATCCACCTCCGTCGTACCGTGCTCATTACTGTACGCAACCTGGTTATATCAAGTTTCGACTCCCCTCCAGATCAGTATTTCTCGATTGCCTGACTGTGGACTGTGAAGAGAACTCGACTCCATTCGTCACAACTGCAATCGCGATGTTCTTCTGCCCAGATTCTTCAGTCCCTACTGTGCCCTGCAGTTAAGGCAGGCATACCACTGGCCGATGAAGGCGACTGCGGATCGTTTGCTTCAATACTCTGCGTCCTTTTACCGCAGCGAGCTGGCGTTGATGGTGGGTAGCAGTTTGTCGCCTATCTCTCCGGGCTATTAGTGATAGGAAACGGTCGTCAAGTGCAGTTGCAACTTTACTGATGAGAGACCTTGTCCTGACCTTCTGTAACGCTTCCAGTCTCCTGAAAACGATTACACGAACGACAATCGACACTTCGTGACACTCCAATGGCGTCATCTACCGTCCGTGAAGTTTGGTCTGCTTCAAGGCCTCTGGACAGCTCACTCTCCACGCCACAGATTCCGGTAAATCACGTTGTTGAGCTATTCTTTCGCGATCCAGAAACAATTTCATCGATTCAGGAGAAATTCTAAACTTTGCACAGTATTGTTGAATAGTTCATTGTTGAAAACTTTGCGTGCTCACCTAATTTTTGTGAGTAGTGTAGTTCATTGTAATGTCGTTGTCAACAATTCTCTGCCAGCTCCCTGATTCATTTGAATCACGGTTGAATAAATAAAATTCTAGCCAGATCGGGTCAGGAGGAAACGAGCAAACTAGCCAGACGTTCCACGTAGTATTCAAAAGCGAGGTGAAGTTCCCAACAAAGTCTAAATTTCGAATTCATATTTCTTTCTTTTACACAATTTCGCAGCCGACAATGGTGCTCTGCAGTTTCCACATTGTTGGGCCCATTTCATTATACCTTACTAGATGTTACCCGCAGGCTTCGCACAGCCCATGACTTAGCCTTTCTTAGCTATATATTTCTAGGAAATCCTTAAAATGTGAGTTTGAAACTGAAGGCTTGAGGATTGGGTTTATACAATTTCCTCATGTACTAAGAACCTGTTTGAAAACAATATTTTTTGTCTTGTCTTCTGGCTGAAGGATGACCAGACTGTCAGGTGAGCTGACTCTGGAACAGACTACATATAACTGGCCTTGGGAGAAACATTAACTTCTGAGGTCTATGCCAGCCATCTTGAAACTTTGGCCTTGTGGTTTGTTGATAGTCATGGCGTAACATACCTTTACTTCAGCTAGCTGGCGGACTGTGTATACAGGGTGTTCACGAATAACGTGTACAAACTTGCGGGGGAGGTGATAGAGGGATCAAATCTAAGCAACATTTCCCTCCTTCGTTTTTTTCTCTGAAGGGGGGAATTGTTTTTTTATTTTGTTTCTCCCTCCCCCCCCCCCCCCAAGTTTGTACACGTTATTCGAGAACACCCTGTATACAGAGTCCGCCAAAAATATATACACAATTCAGCAAAAGAAAAACTATATAAAATTGTAACACTAAATTCATACAGGCATCAAGCGATGAATATAAGTCCTCTTTGACTTGTACAATTACGACAGCTGTTCAAAGTGATTATCATAAGTATTGAAATATTTTTGAATACGGCGAAAGTTGCTCCTATCCATTTCCTAGCAAACTCTTATCAGTAATCTCCTATGTCTAGGTGGCAATTGTGGCAATGTCTATATCGGGTTCGTCTTCATTCAATACATGTAATGATGCTGGGGTGCAAGCTTTCGATTTTGCTATTACGGAAAAAATTATAGATGATATCTAGTAAAGTGCGTACTCTGAAGAAAATAAAAGATTTTTATTGGCGGACTCTGTAGAAAATAAAAGATGCATTGTATCACGGCCTCCTAGAAACTACCAGGCCTGAACATGACGTCAATACTGTATTGTTGAAGCACTAAGATTGTGACGTTGAACTAACTTCTGTAATAGCACCACCAGTTTGACGTAATAATGTTTTATCTTTTCCATGTTCAGGCCTGGTAGTATCTAGAAGACCGTGATTGTATTCCCGCGCGAAAGACTTGCATCATTGTTGATGCTGCTTCACGGAACAATCGCAAAAGTCTACATTAAACAAAGCAAATTACGACGTCACAATTTATTAATGCTGGCAAAAATCCCATTCAGCTTCAGGTAAGTTGAATTTTAAAAATAGACTACTATGGAAAGGAAGCAAGAAAAAATAAAATCCTTTCTTAGCGAGCACCTAGAAGCCAAGAGAAATATACTTGCCAAATTTCAAGTTTGTAGGAATCATATTTCTGGAGATTTTGTGATGAGTGAGCCAGTCAGTGAGTGGTATTTGGGTTTTATAAATAAAGATAAAATGTGTAGGAAAAAATCTCCCATTAATTAGTTTTTTTACACTTTAAACTGTATGCCGAAATTATAGGATTTCTTTTTTTAACCTTTCAGATTCAGCTCCTGTACAATTAGGAGGAGCATTCAGGATTCCGCAGGACATTATAACAGGTAACTTTCCATTGGTTGAATTAATTTAATATCTTTTTAATTAATTATATGTATCAATAAACTCAGCTTTTAATTAAAAAGAAATTCTAACGTTGGGATATACACTGACATACTAAAGTCATAGGATACCTATTCAATTTTGTGGAGGAGCTCCTTTTGCCTGGCAAAATGCAGCAACTCGATGTGGCATGGATTCTACAAGTCGGCAGAAGACCTCTGAATAGATGTTCAGTCATGCAGTCTCAATTACCACCCATTATTGCGAAAGTGTTGTAGATGCAGGCTCTTTTGCACGAATATATCGTCCGATAATACCCTAAATGTGTTCGGTGGGGTTCATGTCTGGCAATGTAGGTGACTGAGACATGTTGGCCAGGTGACATGGTGCATTTTCCTCCTGGAATATCCCATCGTTGTTAGAGTGCATGAAGGGCAGAAAATTGTCACCAAGAAGCTGGGCATAACGATTCCCATTCATTAGTAGGTCCAATTTGACCAGAGAACCCTGCCATGCAAACTTACACCATGATGGAGCAACCGTAAGCTTTCACAGTGCCTTCCTCACAGACAAGAAATCGGTTCCACGTCCTCATGGGGTCTGTGCCACACATCAATCCTACCATCAGCTTGCACTAATTTGCATCGTGACTCATCGGATCAAACTATGTGTTTCCAGTCATCTAAGGTCCAATTAATTAGTTCAACGAGTTCGAGGCAAGATGCAGCCTCCGATGGCGTGCCGTGAGTAAAGGCACTCTTGTCAATCTTTTGCTGCCAGATCTTATCAGTACCAAATTTTGCTAAACTGATCTCATAGACAGGTTTCTTGTACGCCCCTCATTAAATGTGGCTGCTAATTGACGTAGTGAGGTGTATCTGATACGAAGGACCATTCTCTGCTCAGATGTCGTTAGTCACGAGCATTTAGCAGATGTGGTCGGTCACTGCACTATCCATGGTGGGAGATAATGTCTGAAATAAGATACTCTCTGTACTCCCTTGTTACTGTTGAATGCCAGCACCGCTTCAGAAATGGAATGGAATGTCCCATGCGTCTAGCACCAGCTATCATTTCGCGTTCAAATTCTCATAGTTTTCTTCGTGTACTAACAGTCGAATAGCTCCGATACTGCTCTATGTATTTATAAACCTTTTACACGATCTAAGTGACATCTGAAAATTTGCATAAGACGGTCCTATGACCTTTGGCAATTCAGTGTATAGACAAATCTATAAAAATTAATTGAAATACTAGAATGGTTCATTCACAAACAAATCCCATGTGACCAAGTTATTATTCGTAACCTAACCTTGTACATACTTGTTATATGGTGGTAGGCCAATATTCATTGAACAAGCAAACCAACACAATACTCCAGAAAAGAAAAAAAAGCAAACAATGTCATATTAAGTAATTGCCTGGAGCAGCGCGTAACCTGGCAACGTTTTGTTGCACTAATCCACCCACCAAAGACCTTCTACGCGCTTCGAGAAGCATTGCGTGACCAATGAGCATCAAGCTCATAGACATTATTATCTTAATATGAAGGGCGTACTATTTTGAGGTACACTATATTTCTTTTCTTCAACTAACTTGTGACGACCTTCATGCATAGCTAGTACACCTTTCCGCCACCAGATGACAGAAAAAGCCAAAAGAATGTCAGCTGTCCACACATCAGCCCACTTCTCTCACCACCACTGTCGGTGTATAAGCGGACAACATCATAAAGTGCAGTGCTAGACGAGTTGATTTCTCTGGAAAGAGGATATGTGATCACTGCAGAAATTCATATGCGATTAGTGATAGAATGTGTGAAAAACATGTACCTTCACGGAAAATCGTTTAGAAATGGTGAAAAAGGCCGGAAAAGTGGGCGCACGTCAATGGAAAAGGGGAGAAGTTTCAGAGAGAATATGACAATATCAGACGGGGAAGGTGTTTGCCAAATTGGTTTCGAAACTTTGGATGGCAAACCAAAAGCAAATGCGCGAGGACGAGAGCAGACACCTCCTGAATCCCCTCGACCAAAATCGAACAGATTTCTAAAGAGATGACTAAACAGCAGTTAATGCAATGGAAGCATAAGGACAGTCCTCTGCCGTTGATGATATGAACACAGCTGTCCAGACATAAGAAGTACTCCAAAAGAATTGTTCCAAAGGGCTTATAAAAGTTCTCACACAGCCGAAAAAAAATCTATTCATTTAAGAAAGATTGTAATGAAAAGGTGGGCCTATCAACTATAATGTGAACACGTCAGAAAAAATAATATGGAAATGAATATAGTACGCCTCTCGCAGTATAAAGATCGCTGTAGTTCCGTAATGCAGCTCGAGGTAATCATCTACCAAATTGAAGACACTTTTCTTATTTCAAACCTGTAAGTTACATCCATGTGCTAATTTTGACAGTATTCTGGAAACTTGTTTTTGAGTCATTTTATTCCCTCTGGTTACTGGTTACATATTAGGCCAGGATTCATGAAAATCACTTTTCTGGTTTGACGCTATTTTTGTGATTTTTTTTCTTTCATTTATGGAAATTAATGTATGGTAAAGAAATAAACAAGGACAAGCAAGCTAAAGCAGTGATTCAAAACAAATCCTTAAAAAACATCTAGAATAGCGGAATCATCAATCTCAAATTTGTACTGCTTATTAACAAGATACTTCACCGATATTATTGCAAAATTTCATCTCATTGCTATAAATTTCCCCACAAAATAATAAAATTGTTAAATAATTCTAAAAGAGTGATCACTTTCTGAGCCACTGCAAGATATATCAAAATATTATTCGGATCAAATACGTGAAATTTAAAGAAAGAAAATAAAAAAAAAGATGAAGGCCGTATAAAAAAATTTCGGATTCAACTACACTGCTGGCAAAAAAATGCACCACCTAGAAGGTATGGGTGGACTTAATGGAAATTTGCACACACGTTGCATTGGCTGTATACAAGAAATTATTCAAATTGCTAGACAATACGTCCAAGAGAACGTTGTATAGGATGGCTGCCATGCCCCTCCTGGAGAAGAATGGTTCCAACCAGCTTTCCATGAAATCGGCATTTTGGCATCTACATTGAACTGGAGAGGTTGACCGTAGGTGTGATGACAACAACTGCAAAGCCTTGCACACGCCGCTGTGCTTCTGTGCCCCAACTCACGGAGTTTGACAATGCTTGGATTGTGGAACTTCGAGAGGCTGGATGGTCTCAAAGCGTATCGCGGTGCAGTTCGGTCGTCATGTTTCTATGGTGGCATCCACAGCAGAGATAAGGGCCAGAGTGGCACCAGCTTGCCAAGACGGACCATAAGTAACCGTTTGCTATCTGCAGGACTGTGGACACGGATCCCTCTAGCCAGACTCTCATTTCTGCAAGAACACCGTGCTGCGCGGTTGCAGTGGTGCCGCGAAAGAGCCGACTGGAGAGGAAAATGCAGATCTGTGGTCTTTAGTGATGAAAGCAGATTCTGCCTGTACACCAGTTACAGACGTGAAAGTGTGCAGTGAAAAGCAACAGAGCGCCATCTTCCAAGTACATCCGTCTACAGCATACAGGTCCAACCCCTGGCGTAATCGTGTGGGGTGTGATCAGTTACAACTCGCGATCACCCTTAGTGTTTGTGGATGGAACACTGAACAGTTTTCGGTATGTCCAGGAGAATGTGGAACCTGTTCTTCTGCCCTTCTTGCAACAGGAGGATAACATGATTTTCCAGAAGGCTAACGCCCATTCATACACTGCCCGTGTTAGCTTGCAGGCGTTACAGCATTGGGCACTACTTCCCAGGCGAGCACGATCTCCAGACTAGTCATTAATTGAGCATGTGTGGGTCTTGATGGGACGTAACGTTCATCGTCGCTGCATATCAGCTGGAACAATTCCACAATTGCGCCAGCATGTTTAGGAGGCATAGAACAATCTACCTTAAGATGACATCCAGCATCTTTATGACCGTATATGCATGCCAGAGTCTAGGCCTGCATTCAAGCTCGCGACGGTTACACGACCTACTCATTTGGCGTATTGGAGCATGGGAGCCACCCAGTACAACGTTCTTCTTGACGTATTGTCTTGCAATTTGAATCAATTTTTGAATGCTACATGTGTGCAAAATTTCAAATAATTCGACCCATTCCTTCTAGGTGTTGCATTTTTGAAGTGAAAACTTCTTTAGGCGCACCGCGTACAAACTTTTGCTGGGTAGTGAGTGTGTCTCATGCGTCAAGCCGGAAGTGCTACTTTTATACTACTATTTTTGGAAGGAGCCGGGTTTAGCCGAGTTTAGCCGAGCGAGCTTGAATGCATTTTGATGGAGAGAGGGCATTCCGTCTGTAGACACAATTCCAACAATGCATTTTGTTGTCCTGTGGAGACAGGGCATAGTGAATTGTTGAATTAGACGAATCATCCTCGCATTTGGGAAAATGCGTGCTGTGCATTTCGTTTCGGCTCCGCACATGCTCTTTACATTGTTGCAGGATGCATGTGATAGCCAATTATTATTAGGCTCCCCCTAAATAAAAAGATTTCTTTATTAATAGGGACTTTTTATTTAGTACGATAACTTGAAAACGAATTAACTTTTGCACATGCATTTCCCCCCAATCTATAAATATGGAACATAGTACGAACAAAATTCTAAGGCGAGATATCCGGAATAGGAACAATAGCACGTGCACGAATGGTACCTTTATGATACTCCCTTAAAATATTCAATGCTAACATATGGAATATAATGTCTCAAACAACTCGTAACGACGTGTCATGCATGAATAAAACGAGAAGTTAATGATACTTGGAATTGGTTTAGTACCATGTGTTACAGACTGTACCATTGGAAACTTTCAGTGCAAAGACATGCATGTAATATATCAAAGAACTCGTAACGATGTAATTAGAGACAGTAGAAACTGGTTTAGTATCACGTTTTCTATGGTACCAAATGATACTGTTGGAAACTGTCAATGCTAATATATGTCATGTAAAATATCAAACATCTCGTCACAGCGTATCATGAATGAATATAAGGAGATATTAATAATACTCGAAATTGGTTTAGTAATGCGTGTTCTATGATACTATAAAATACCGTTTGAAACTTTCAATGCAAAGACGAGAGTTTGAAATATGACACAACTGACGGAGATTTTTTTAGAAATTTAGAGAGATTTGAATCAAAACTATTTATTTCGTATTTAATTATCTCAAGCCATTTTCTCATTCTTAGATTATAATAATATTGAAAAAGATTTTGATAGACAAAATCAACATCAAAATTCAACAGTTAATTGATACATAGTTAGATATGTATATCTAATGAGAAAACGATTAAAAATAAATGGTTTTATGCATATATAATATTTATTTATGGCTTGTTCCTGATTCGTCCAAGGAATAACATCCCATAATGTTTGTATCATTTAAATGTATATTACTTAGAATCTGTTACTATCACCATGGAAGTTTTCACTTCGGTCATGCGGTCTTAAGCACAGACTCGTTTTTATATTTTTTTACCAGCATTGTATAACAAAGTTACATCCTTTCTCAATATGATACAACAACGCAAAAAACTTCTTGCATAATACACTGTCTTCCATAGATTAAGCTATGATTCCTTTAAATAAAAACGATATCAAATATTAAAACCTGTTTAACATCTTTGCTTTTCTTTCTTAAAGGCATTCAAGACAAGCAAAGAGAATATTTCAAAGGTCTTCAGTTACCTCGGATTTTATGGTTGGAAAAGAAATACTTGCCACTGGAAGAACTTTTCGTGGAGCTGACTATGAAGAAAAAAGATGAAAAAGGGAGAGAAATGATGGAAACAATCAAATTGGAGGACATGTTTCAAATGGAGGAAGAAAAGACTAAGGATCATCTGCGCATCCTCATCGAGGGACATCCGGGATTCGGAAAAACTACTCTTCTCCTAAAAGTCCTTTCCGATTGGTCCAGAAAAAAAAATTACGTTAGCAGTTGGTTTCAGTTGGTTTTTCTGGTTTTACTCAGGAGTTTCAAAGGTCGATTAGAGACCCACTTCTATCAGCAGTGCCACAAAATGATTAGCACGGAAGAAGCAACTGGACAATTGATCCAATCCATCGAAGGAAAGGTCTTGCTTCTACTCGATGGATGGGATGAGGCCACGGAAGAGACAAAGAAGACACTTATGCCTCTACTGAAACGGAAAGTCTACCCCAATGTTACAATCGTCGTCACGTCCAGAACAGGTTTCTATCACTTGCCACAAGAGAATGATGACATTTTCAATGAAGTGGTCGGTGCTGGATACGAAGCATCAAAAGTGTGGGAGAAACGCATTCAGGTGAAAGGAATTTCACTAGAGAAAAGGAAAGAATTCCTCCAGAAATATTTAGAGATTGATCCAAGTGAATTGTACAGGACGATCGATAAGTTGCCCGTACGCTTCAATGATTTCTATCGTTGTCCCTTGTTTTTGTTGTTGTTGGGAGTTCTCGTAGAAGAAAAGAAATTCGAAGTGATCGGTACAAAAACTCAATTATACAAAACCATTTTTAACTTTGTGGTCAACAGAAGCTTAGTTAAAAAGGGAAAAATTTTGAAGAACGTAGAAATCGACATTTTCGATTCGAAAAACAGCCCAAGTTCAGTATACAGAGATGTCGTAATTGCTTTTGGTCGTTTGTGTTTGGATAAAGTAAAAGTTCGTGACGTTTCATTCGGAGAACACGAAACTCTTCTGCACAACTTCAACGTATATGATTTAGGATTTCTTACCAAAACTGTTTTGTTCATTGAACACCAAGAGAAACCTGATTTCGAGCCAGTCCATAAAAGCTTTTTGGAGTTCTTGGCGGCATTTTATCTGTCGACAATCGACGAACGAAACCTAGCAACAGAGATAAAAGAACTATTTAAAACGAGAATTACACCGACGAAGGATCAACTAATTTATCATTTTTTGTGTGGATTACTTGATTCACAGACCACGAAACTGTTCCATTCACTGTTGCCCTTCAAAGATTTCATTAGGTTAGTTGATATGAAACATGATTTTCGGTGCACTTTAGAACCTCTGTTAGATGAAATTGTTAATCCTAATGAGGAGATTTTCAAATCTTTAATTCAATTTATTCCTACATATTTGATTAACGATAATGATGACGTTGAAGACTATTTCCCTTCCGTCGAGTTCCTCGAAAGATGGGTTGGACCTGTGATGAAACTTTCCAGTGAGATAAAGGTCATGAATGAGTTCAGATTAAATAAGAAATGTTTAGACAGGGTTAACTATTTAAAATGCTGCACAAAGTGTTTTCCAGTTAATAACATTATATTAAGAACGGACAATATTGCAAGCGTTGCCTCCATAGACGGTGATTTTAAATGTCGAAAACTGATCATTGAATATTCTTGTGATATTCTTTCTGAATCATTCTTGTCGATATTGGAAAAAATGTGTCATTTCTGTAGTTGGGAAGTATTGATCTTGGAATTTGATTTTCCGCGATTAGAAGAAAGATTAGAACCTTGGATACGAATGTTCAATGAATTTTGCAAGGATCTTACAAAGGGAGGTTTGAGTAATTTTAGTATTCACCATTTATCGATTTTAAGAATTGATCCTAAGCATTTCTCTTCTGTTTCATCCTCTGTTGAGAAACTTATTAAGACAAAAAAACTTACATTTGGTATAAAATTGACATTTGTAAAGAACGAAATCTCTCAAATTATCTCTTCTAAAAAAATTTTCAGAAAAGATATCTTTACCGTTATTTCCAGGAGTCATGTCCAGTCTTTTGCTTTTCATTTAAGTGAATATCTTGATCCCATCGTTATTCCTTCAGCTATTTTCAAGCGTCAATGTGCATGGAAAAACTTGTACCTAAGAGGAAATTTCACCAAAATAAAACATGGTGACACTATTAAGTATATTTCAGTGGATCATTTTAATTGCATAGATTTCAAAACACCGGATGAACATCTTCTGCCACATTTGTTACTGAAATGCCATAACATAGAAAAATTATCTTGTAATGATATTGAGCAAATCCAACTGGAAAAATTAAGGGAATGGAAAGGATTCGACACCGTCGAAACACTCGAACTGAACCAACAAATTCTCTTGACCAATTTTGTTTCTCTCGTTTCCCATTTTAAAAATCTTAGAAAACTCAAGATAAACGACTTATCCATATCAAATGACACTGATGAGCATTCAAGAAAAATAATTATTCACGTTTTGCAGCAGACTGTAACTTCTCTTCCCCTTTTGAACACATTGTCTCTCCACTCAGACGATGGCTCCGTTTTATATGAATTTATAGTGAGCCTTTCCCGTCTAACCGAAGAAGAAAAGAACAAAGTGTCTTTGCAGAATCTCATTCTCAATTCAGTAGAAGTGAACCCATTCCCAATGAACGAAATCGTCGAAGAATATAGACGGATCACACATAAAGGTAAATTTTGAATTTAATCTTTAAAGCAACATTTTACCATGCTGCTCACAAAAATAAGGGGATACTTCAAAATGAATACGAAGCAATAAAAAAGAAGATTTTGATTCTTTTTAATAAATAAAAGCTTGTAAACATTCCAAAAAGGAGAAGAAACACATTTATACACTTGGAGTAGGGTAAGGCAAGTAACAGACCCTACGGTCATCTATTTTTAAGCTTTTATCTGCACTTTTTACCGCGCCCACTCCACTCCAAGTTTTTTAATCAAACATTGATTTACTCGAACTTAGTATGTAGAAGATGTAAAACAGCTCTATGTTCTTTCATTTCTCATCATTACCGACCAAATGACATATCACAATCCTTATGTTGCCGTAGTTCTAAAGACCAAGTGACTGCCACACATGCAACTCCGACCCCACTGGAACATCTGGACCTAAACAACTTCTTGCCTAGATGAATCTGGATACTGAATTTCACTCCTTTATATACCTAAAGAAAACATAGATCTTTTGTCCCCTCTGACTCCCAACCCCGTAATTCCGACCCCACGCACCAATCAAAACCAAACTAAATAGTGAAGGTGGACATGCCCTTAATAAGCTACATTCCGGATTTCAACTATCTACCTCAAAAATAGTAGAAATTATGAAGGGGCCGGACGGACATTGTAAAACCAATAAGTAGCTCCATTCTTCCGCTATTAATAATATAGATCATGAACATTTAAGCACTACGAGCTTCGAAAAAGCGATCGTCGCGTGTGGGAGCTCACATCAACAATACTTAAAAGATAAACAGAAATTAATAGTGTATTCATTCTTTTGAAATCTTCACATTCTTTACGGTCAATGTCTTAGCGCGTGAATTCGACTTGAAGGGGTCCACCAAAAATCCTGAAAATTTGATAACAGCCGTGCTAAGATCTAGAATGGTCATATTTCTGAAACAGAATTTGAAAAAGTTAATCTGTTTTCAAGTTATCGTGCAAACGGCGGACGGACGGGCCAAGCTTGCTATAGCTCCTAACAAGCACATCAGAAGAGCAAAAGAATGTGAAACACAGTTTTCAAAACGGAGATACAAAATCAAACTGGTCAAATTGAAAGGCTGAAAAGAAAATACTGGAGTATGCGCACTTTCTCTGATCAGCAAAAAGTGCACATCATGTAATTTATCTTGGTCTTGCAGTGCCCTTGCAACACGAATTGCCCGAATCCAAAACCTGGAGAGCCATATGATGTCTTGAAGCTGATCCAACACGGACGACAAAGGCAGGAGGATTTAGAACATTCCAAAACATGATTAGCAGACTGTGAAATCGTATTTAAAGGCTGGCACATCAAGAAGAAGAGGATCGCAGGATCCCCAGTCTGCCACAATAGCAACAGAGATCGCTATTTGAAGTTATCGGCGCAGCAATGCGACGGAGTTGCGTGGACAGTTTCTTGCTGCCACTAGATGTCCAATACTGATTTGCAATACCGTCCATTGCCCCCCCCCCCCTTTAATATATTTTATGAGCTGGTGTTACCCTGGAGCAAGAGTGGCAGAGGATCCTAACAAGAAATGCATACAATCATATCTTATCCATGCTATATCGCTGTCTCTTTTGGCAATCCAGGACAATCCTACATTCTACAGGATTTTTTTTTTTTTTTTTTTTTTTTTTAGTTTGGCATGCCTGTTCTTCACCCCCCCCCCCAAACCACATAATGTGTCACTCGCTACTCAATCACGATAAATGGGTTTGCATCACATTTGCATAATAGGACAACTTTCTTTGATTGATTCATATTCATTTTGAAATATCCCCGCCCCCCCATTTTTGTGAGCAGTGTTTTAATAAAAATTGGAAAATATGAAATACTAGGTGATATGCCCAGCGTTGCTCGATCTGTTTGGTTGATGAAATTTTGATGGTGTTTCCCGGGCGCCATCTCTTGAGTAAACAAATAAACATAAACCAAGATATATTATATTTACGTAGCCCTTCCCGCCCCTCTTTTGGGGATATGTAAACCTTACTCTGAACCTAACGAACATATGGTGCAAATATGAGCTCAATCGGATAAGTGGTACAAAAGTTTTTAGCACATTTACAGACGCACCCTGAATCTGAATTTTTATATATAAAGATAGGATACAATTAATAACGAATATTATTTAGCGAAAGAGTGTCTCAAAAAGTAGTAAAATTTTGAAACTGAGATCTAGCGAAGAGAATAATAGTTGAGAGAGTTAAAGAGGTTTAATCATGGCAGCAAATGGTAAAAAGAATTACGTCTGGAAGATGACCATGACGACAACTTCTGCGCAAACATTCTTGCTGTCATTGATAGACATTCTACATAGCTCGATTCGCACCACTCGACTACTTCATGCTAAATGCTGAGATGTCTCTTGTACGATGTTACATATTATGCAGCGTCGCCTATCTCATAAAAGTATGGAAAGCTCACATTTCAAAATTTCCCGTCATTTTAAGACACCTTTTATTTTCAATGACTGTAAATGCTTTATCTTATGCAATTTTCTCTTTGGAAAATTTTATTACATTGACGGTATTAAGGAATAGCTGTCTCAACAAAAATTAAAACAAACAAGTCATCTATGTACAATTTTTCGTTTAATGACAAGGGAACGTTTCAAATAGTGTAAGCACGTTACGTTGCAAAAACCGTATCTCAAACTTTCGATAGAACAAAATAAAATAAAAGATGACTGTGCAACGATATATTATGCGTAATTAGTCCAAGGCAATGGACAAATTTAATTTCAAAAAAAGATCAAACGCAAATGATAGTTTAGCTTTAGTTACAGTTTCATATTGGGTTCATACAAAAAATATGTAGATCGGAAATCAAGCAGTTATCCAAATACTATGAAATTTCATAAAGAGCACATTTTAACCCATTAACGCCCTCTGTACTCGCATGGGTACAGTTGATTCTGGTGACTTTTCACTTAATTATCTATGGTTGCGATATAATTAATTACTTATTATGACACTAGATGGCAATAGTACGCTACCAAACCGATAGTTTTGGCGGTGGCGCGAAAAAATCGACAGATATTTAACTTTGTGAGAGAGCATAACGTAAAATTCCTGAGGTGAGTTGTATCAATTGATTAATTATTATAATTATTACATTATTTGGACAAATTACGCATTATACAGTTTGATTTGACTGTATTGTTGCTTGGTATGTTATGTTTTTGGTAAATTTAGAACGATTGTTTGCTTTAGATGGCATTTTATTGCACTGTACACAAGCAGGTACAATGGGTGCTTATGTATAACAATTGACGAAGCTTGACGAAGCTCTCGAGTACCTAATGGCCAATGAAAATGATGATGTGGAATATGATGTGGTGTTATTACCACCAGATCCTTCTATGGTGAGTGACGAAGAAGAAGGCAACGAAGATGACTTGGTTTGTTCTAGCCTCCCCAGAGATGTGCCAGGAACTTTGGAGGTAATTCCACGTCATCCTGATCATGATGTTTCAGAATGGGATGATAGTGATAATGAGCCTCTTTCTCGTATCTCGAGACCTAATAAACGTCCTAGGTACCAGCACCAGCAGTCCGAAACACCTGTTTGGAAGAAAACCTTACCTTTATATAGTACAGTCCATGATATTACTGTGATGCCATCAAAAATCGCCAAAAGTGCGTTGTAGAATGCTTGAAAGACCACACTCCAATAATGATCTTTGAAAAAATATTTGATGATGACGTGATGTCTTTAGTGGTACAAAATAGTTTGCTATATGCCGGTCAAAATAATAGACACAGTTTTGATTTTGATATAACTGAATTCAAAAGATTTTTAGGTATATTGGTACTGTCTGGATACCACGAACTACCATCTGAACGTGCATATTGGAGTTTAGATGAAGATCTTGGCGTTCCAATGGTCGCTAATTGCATGCCCCGCAACAGGTTTACAGATATAAAACGAAACCTACATTTTGTCGACAATTCTTTAGTGGCTGGTACAACCGACAAAATGTTCAAAGTAAGACCCTTGTGCGATTTGATTCAGCGAAACTCATGTCAATGGGGAGTTTTTCATGAGAACATATCTGTGGATGAATCGATGATCAAATACTTTGGTCATCATTCAGCAAAACAATTTATAATGGGAAAACCCGTAAGATTCGGATACAGAAATTGGGCTGCTACGAGTTCAGATGGTTACTGCTATTCTTTTGATATATATTGTGGCAAGTCTGCAGAAGCATCGACTGATAGTCTCGGAGCGAGAGTGATGAAATCCCTACTAGCAAAGATGCCTATAAATGATGCCAAAGAGCATATAATATACTTTGACAACTTTTTCACGAACTATCAATTACTACATGATTTACGTCTTCAAGGTTACAGAGCTGCAGGCACAAAACGTGACAACAGGACAAAGAAATGCCCACTTGTCTCCGTAAAAGACATGAAAAAACAACCGAGAGCTCAGTACGATTATTGTTTCGATACCAAAAACGAAATTGCAATTGTACGCTGGAAGGACAATAATGTTGTAACTATGGGTTCGAATTTTGACAACGTAGACCCATTAGGAAAAGTAAAAAGATGGTGCAATGTAAAATAACAAAAAGTTGATGTAAATATACCAAGTCTGTTTGTAAATTACAATAAAGGAATAGGTGGGGTCGATCAAATGGATCAGTCAATCAGCCTTTACCGGGTATCAATCAAAGGAAAGAAATGGTGGTGGGTCATATTTACTTATTTGCTGGACATGGCTATATCTAACGCTTGGCGACTACATATTTTACTAAGCAAGACTGAGAATGTGAAATATATGGACCAGTTGTCGTTCAGACGAACCATTGCTCGTGCATACCTGCAACAAACAAAATCGAAAACCCGGCCTTCCTCTTCGGCAGTAACTGGTTTAGAGTGCAAAAATAACGGACACAACCCTGAACGCAGTGAAAAACCATTGCGCTGCACAATTTGTCACAATCGTGTTCGTTGGCGATGCGAACTTGTTTGAAAACACTATGTGTTGAGCGGATTTGCTTTGGACAATTTCACTCCTAATCCGCCCAGTGTACCTGCATGTGTACACCCTTATAATTTCAAAGCAATACAATTTTTAATTTATTTTTTCTGAAAAATGTTTTATTTAGTCAAAATTTAAGTAATAAATATCAATAACACAAAAAAAAAATATGGATCGTTTTATTTTGGGCGTTAATGGGCGTTAATGGACAAGAAAGCTGTTCACAGTCAGTTGCAGTGCAACTATAGGATAAGCCACTGGCTTCAAAACAATGTTTTAAGGGCTGATCAAATTTCGGGGGCCTCTCCTCTACTATAAATATTTAATCAGATCTCGAAACCTTAGAGCCATGAATTGGTAACATGAATGATAAGAGCTTTAAAAAGTGATTACGATGCCAAAAGTTGAAACCATCACGTAAGCATATTCTTATATCGTCACATGGTTGTAGTTTATCCTGGCATTTACATAAAATTAGGCCTTTATAAAGTTTTTATTCCTTCAGGTTTTTTCTTCCTCGTCTTTCGATGTTTTCTTTTTTAGGGTTCCGTACGACCGAATGAAAAAACGGAACCCTTATAAGATCACTCGTATGTCTGTCTCTCTGTCCGTCTGTCACAGCCCATTTACTCTACTCGATTAAGTAGAAATTTGGTACACATATGATTTTCTGCGACCCCAACACGGTCGTGTAACGTAAATAAATGAATTTTGAATATGGGGTAACTTTTGGGGAGCAAATTAGAAAATAAAAAAAAAGTTTTTCAAACTGTACCGTTTGACATATCATATGAGAGGGGTTGTTGTGAGGGTCTCAAATGTTTTTTTTATAATTTTAAAATAAATAGTTTTAAAGTTATTTAAGAAAAAAAGGTTAAAATTGACCATCCCTCCCCCCCTTATCTCCAAAACTACTGAGCCTAAAATTTTGAAAAATATACAGAAAATATACAGATTATAGGAAAACCTATAAGAAGTCTATGGTCTTAAAATAACATGGTAAATCTCTCAATATTGTGCATACAAACTACATTCGCAGTTGGAATGTATGGGACAACATGTTTGGGAGAACAATGGTAAGTTTGGGATAAATTATTGGTACTTTTCGTTCGACTTAACTATATTGCGATCGGCCAAAGATGGATTGCCTTCTATGGAAAAAACCGGATCGGTCAGTATCCTCAGCTATTCCTGAAACTGAAACTGATACGGAAACTATTTTGTTTCAAAATAAAAATTAGAAATTAATAAATAAATATAATGAACGTAAATACATAGGAATAAAAGACAAATATAAAATAAATGAGCTGTTTTTTAATCATTTTTTATATAAAGTTAAAATCGTAATATTTTTCAACAAAAACAAAACTAGCGATAGTGGCACTTTAGGAAAAAGAAATCCATCTAAAGTTTTTCTTTCCCCGCGCGAAGTATTGGCATCATTTTCGTCTTTTCTATCGTAGTAATGTTTATGTCTTGTGTTCAGTTATTGCATAATTATCTATTGGATACTGGTAGGTATGTTGAGGAAGTTGTCGTGGAGGAGTTTAATTCCTTACTTAGAGTAGTTCATGGGTATGAAAACGAAGTGTTTATGAGATGGTTATAGACGCATTAGGCCAGAGAGCTCTGCCTGTTGACCCGAAATCTAATTTTCTTCACGTTTTATTTAAGTAGTTGTTCATTTAAGTTTAAACGTAAAGCGATCAATGAGATACGTAGCCTGCTCTCGAGCTACATCAACTAGTGATCTTTATTTGATTACATCAGATGGTGATTTTAACCCCCTTGCAAAGGTATCAGAAACAAGTCCAGTTCATTTGGAAATAATGAGACTGATAGAAAATTAATTGATACCCCAGTACGAATTTTTGCAGTCACCAGGAGATGAAATTCAAATAATCTTTCAAATGTACCATCATTACGTAAACATTTACTAGATGTAATAGCTGATTGTATATTTATTTCATCTCATATCACCCGATTTGTAGAAACTTGGGGCTCCCGAAGCGACAATTTTGAGCTGGAAGGTTTTGAGCAACTGTGCAGAATAGACGGTCCTAATGTATCGAATGTAAACCCGGGATGGGGAGCTGTAGCATATATAATTTGTAATTACGTCAGTGACCTAGATAATTGCTCCAAGAAAGGTTTACTTATAGATAGTCCAGGGGGGTTGGGCATTGTAAATGCCTCCTATTCAAAGCATTTGGTCTTCAATTCTTAATCGTATATAAATCACCAAAATGGCTTCCGAAAATTACCGTCGAATGCATTAAGAATGCTATCAGTGCACACGAAAAGATTATCATAGCAGGAGACTTTTTATTAATATTAATTTTAAGGACAAATCAAAATATGAAATATCAGAACACCTTCTATCACTCGGTCTTAGTCTACGTGTTCAAGAATATACTACAACACAGAATTCTGCAATAGAAAATATATTCAGCAATTTGCCTCTACAACCGCTGCCATATATATATATTTTTGGTACTATAGACAAATTTGGGCCAGATTTTAAAACACATGGTAGATAACATATTCATCGTACGGAACCCTCTCGTTTTTTTTTTTTAGAAAAGAAACGCACTTGTCCGTGTATTTTAGAATTTAAATAGCTCCGTTCTTTGTGGCTCATTGCACGTAAAATTTTGCGCCTAGTCATCTTTTTTATGCTCTATCTAATAGAATAGGTACGCTTACACGATTCTAAACGTTCCTTTATCAGCTGGGCGTTATCAAAAGCAGCAAGACGGCGTGGACCTACAAAAGGGCCTATCGGACGATTCATAGGCATTAGAAATAAAGGGTCTCTCAAAGGGTGCCCAACTGATTTCTTTGGAAGGCAACACGATTGCAAATTTTACATGTCCATTGTTACCAATCTGATAGATCCAAACAAGATATTTCGCTACTCTAAATGTATAATGAAAGAAAAGCGTTTATCCGACATGTAATTCTGCCTTAAGCACGCACTACAAGATAGTTGGGTCAGAAAATAATATTTGCAGAAAATAAATTCAAATGTAAATGATTGGTGGAAAATATTTACATCGATATCATCATTGGAGGAAAGGTGAGTAAAATAGGGTGACATCATAAGGTGCTAAAGAGGATAGCACTGTAAAGTCATCAAAGGCAAACGTAAAGTTGAGAAACTGAGTCCGTGAGATTGATTTAGATTTGAAATATGAATACTTCGATGAATAATGATCATGACGTCGTTGCATATTTTTGTGGATATTTTTTTTTCAATAAGATGGTTTGCATAGTTTGGTTTAACATAATTTTCTTGTATGAGGCCAGAAATTATTTATACCTGGATGGGAAACTTTCTTTATCAAAGCTCAATATAACATATCACATAAACAAAGTATTTTATAAACGCCGGATTGTTCATAAACACCGTGAAGTAGATGGTTGCATGTGCAAGCGAAAAAGCACTGATCTTTCTAGCATGTCAGGAAAATATCTTGAGCGTATTCGAGATGCAAATGGAATCCGCAACGCGGGCAAGACTAAACTTGTAATTCCGCAGACAACGATATAGTGTCTTCTTATAAATCGTCTTCTATGAATTTTTACAGGTTACTGCAGACATTGCATCCTAACAGACTTTCTGAAGCAGGTATTTGCGCCATTTCTGTAAGCAAAGTGTATCGAACACTTTTTTTTCCACGCCATTACCTCCGATATTGATGAATAAATAGAGAAAAATAGTAAAGAAAACGATTTTCTTCACGATTTTTTTTTCAACAAATGGGTTGTGTTTCCTAATTTCAAACAGATTCTAATGACTTAGAAAAAGAGAGAAAAACAGGTTACTATACAGGGTGTAAATTTTAAGTTGACAAAGCAGAATAACTCGAAAAATAAGCTTCACACGAAAAAATGCGTAGAATCCAAAGTTGATTATTTTCGAGGGGGCATCTGCTGGTACTAAAATTAGCCCACCCCCCCCGGCCCCTGGGGGTGGGGCGGGGGGCAACTTTAAAATTTCAAATGGGAACCCCTATTTTTTATTGCAGATTCAGGTCCTACATAAAAAACTACGTACATTTTGTCTGAAACATTTTTTTTTATTTTTGGTAGATGGCGCTGTAATTCAAGAAAATCCATTTTCTCATTTTTGCGTGGAAATAACTAATTTATTATTCATTTCGATTCCTACATTGTTTTAACTACAATGTAATTTGAAGACATTTCGTCAACAAACAAATAACGTAAACATTGGCATTTTTTTCAGAATGTTTACATTTTAAATTCTGATCTTTAGAAGAAAAGATTGTAATTTTTCAACTGTTTTTGTGAGTGTACAACGCCGTATTGCTTTTGAATTTACATTATGAATTATCTTTCTGTGGAAGAAAAAATTGAGATGGTGTACATTTATGGAGAAAGTGGGAGAAATTTTGATAATGCAGTCGCGCTTTATGCTCAGCGTTTTCCTGGCCAAACGCGATCACGGTCTTCTTTTGTTCGAGTTATTAAACAATTTACTGCGGAAGGTAGTGTGAACCAGAAAAAAAGAACCCGTGCAGCTACTGTTTGTGGAGAAAACAATCAAGTGTCAGTCCTAGCTGCTGTGGCTCATAATCCACATGCGAGCACAAGAGAAATATCAAGGCAATCAGGAATTTCACATATGAGTGTTTGGAAAATGCTGAAGCTCCACAAATTTCATCCATATCATGTATCTATGCATCAGGAACTACATGGCAATGACCACCAAAACCGTCTAACGTTTTGTCACTGGGCACTTCAGCAGATGCAAACAAACCAACATTTTTTTGCACGAGTTCTTTTCTCCGATGAGTCAACATTCACAAACCACGGGGAAGTTAATCGACATAACATGCATTACTGGAGTGAACAGAACCCACACTGGATTCGAGAAGTCAACCATCAGCGACCTTGGTCAATTAATGTTTGGTGTGGGATAATTGGCGATAAACTTATCGGTCCATATTTTATAGACGGTAATTTGAATGGCAACAAATATCGTAACCTACTTGAAAATGAACTACCAGATCTACTTGAAGACCTGAGTATTGAACTTCGACAACACATGTGGTTTCAACATGATGGTTGTCCAGCGCATTATTCATTAGTAGCGCGCGAAGTACTACATCGACTTTACCATGGTCGCTGGATCGGCAGGGAAGGTCCTGTGAATTGGCCAGCCAGATCGCCTGACCTTACATCGCCAGATTTTTTCTTATGGGGTTACCTCAAAGATATCGTTTATAAGGAAACGCCAACCACTCGCGAAAACATGATTCAAAGAATAAGAGATGCTTGCGCTGCAATTACACCAGACATGTTATCAAGATGTGTTCAGGAATTTACAAAACGAGTCAATAAATGCATCGAAGTTGGAGGTCATCAATTTGAACATTTAATTTCATAAAACGGCGAGATGCAAGGGATTTAAGGACAACAAGCAGGCCGAAAGTGAGAGGCGAGGGGACTCACTGGAAATACAAGCACCCCGAAATTCATTTACTTGCAAGTATTTGCAAATAAGAAAAAATAAAACGAAAACAATCGGTCCTTTTAAGGACCACCAAATCTTAAACGGGAATAACTTCATCTTTACACAGTCTTTTACTTTTTTACTCTGTTAGTTAATGAGTTCACTCGTTAGTACGTAGGATGTTCGGTTAGTTAGTTAGCTAATCAGTTGATTTGTTTGATAATTATAAAGTTGTGTGGCCTCATGACCACGAAACAAAACAAAATTATCCTAATCCGCGGCAAAAAATAATAAAATAATAACTTTGCGGCAAAATTTACGAAGTAAATAAGTATTTTTTATTTCTCCGTAACCATTTCCACGCAAAAATGAGAAAATGGATTTTCTTGAATTACAGCGCCATCTACCAAAAATAAAAAAAATGTTTCAGACAAAATGTACGTAGTTTTTTATGTAGGACCTGAATCTGCAATAAAAAATAGGGGTTCCCATTTGAAATTTTAAAGTTGCCCCCCGCCCCACCCCCAGGGGCCGGGGGGGGTGGGCTAATTTTAGCACCAGCAGATGCCCCCTCGAAAATAATCAACTTTGGATTCTACGCATTTTTTCGTGTGAAGCTTATTTTTCGAGTTATTCTGCTTTGTCAACTTAAAATTTACACCCTGTATAAAGCTGTGGATACTTCGTCAAATAATAGTCTAAAGAAATCTGACATCATTTGTTTACAATGAGATTAATTTGCGATTCATTTCTAATCTCATTGTGGACAGTGGTGTTCGACCTCTTTAGACAATTGAGGGGCTCAGTGTAAAAGGGGAATATGCCACAAAACCATCTGTTTTAAAGGAAAGTGGTGTTAAACAAAAAGCAGGTTTTCTCAACAATCTTATCACTTGTCTTTATTGTCTGAACTGCTAATATAAATAAGTAATATGATGAATAAGCTATCAAATACTGGCAGAGAATATATGTAATGAAGACATATTTGAACACATTTCAAAACATTTTAACATAAAGAAGAATACGATAAATATTCAGAATTGCTTATATTGGGAAATTAACACATGCCACTGTGCTAGAAGTTCATTTAAAGAGATCCTAAATGGCTGAAGCTGTCTTTCTTTAACAGAAACTTAATATTCATTATTTCTGCTGACCCGATACAAACTCAACGTATCACTCGACGTTCATCTCATGATGCCAGCCTCGGACAACTTACGAAGATTACCGAATTAATTGATAAAATGAAATAATAAATTTAGGTCATGGCTATTAATTACTATACACATTTTTACTGAAAGGCAATTAGCCAATTTTAATATAACATTTTTTAAAAATAACTTTGTTTAGAAACTTGAGAATCCATTCAGTTGTCGTCTGCTGCTGTTTACTTCCATTGCTTTCATATGAAGTGGATTCTTGCTTATTGCTGAGCAGTGGAAGAAAGAAGTTCCATCGAGAGCATTAATGCACAGACATGGCGCTTTAGCTATGTTTTTAACAATGGAGTCTCTGTATGGCTATATGCGCTCAAATTTTTACGTTTTCGCGGTTTATTTTTTTATTTTGGTGAACATGTATGGTAGCTACAGAGGAGTAACATATTTCAATTTGGTGGGAATCCGTGAGAAACATGTTCGTGTAGTTCCCTCTTTGTAAGATCATATCAGTTTTCCCCATCAACAAATTTAACAGTCCAGTCTTAGGATCAGTCCGAAACCAAAATGTTTAATGGATTATACGAGGGGCGTTCAAATTTGACCTGAACCTAATTTTTTATAAAATCAGTAAACTAAAAAAACACACACAGAGAGACCAGTAATTTCTCAAAGAACTCTCCTTGCTTCTCGACACATTTTTTTCCAGCTTTCCGGGAGCATCTGGATACCGGTTCTGTAGAAATTTTCGAAACCACGTCAGGACAGCCTTTCTCTCTTCATCATTGGAGCCGAACCTCTGCCCTCCTAATAACTCTTTCAATGGTTCAAAAAGGTGATATCGCAAGGAGAGTGATTCGGGCTGTATGGAGGATGTGGTAAGATATCCATTTAAGTTCCGTCAGTGTGTCCATAGTCAGTTTGGCTGTGTATGGTCTGACATTGCCTAGCAGAAAACAAACAACTGGTAAGAAGTTCTGGTCGCTTTTTCCTTAGTGCCACTTTCAGAGACGTCCTCAAAATGTCACGGTAGTAGGGTGCATTTATGGTTCGATGTTCTTCCAGGAAATCTACATGAATGATATCTTTAATGTCCCAGAATACAGTCGCCATCAACTTTCGTTGCCGACGGTGTCATCTTGAATTTCTTGATCAGCATGGAACAGATTTCCATCCGGGTGGTTTTGTGAACCTCGAAGAGATGCTTAGGGACCCACCTGGCACAGATCTTGTTGAATTTCAGCTTATCGTGGATGGTGGTCTCCACACTGCCAGTGCTGATGTTCAGTACTGAAGCCAATTCTCGGACATGAATTCGCCTGTTCCCTTATGAGCTCATCTGTTTGTGCGATGATGCCATTACTGACAGCAATTGCTGGTCTTGCCTTCGAGGTTCATTGCCGGTGGATTCTCGCCCTCCTTTAAACTTTTGGCACTAAGCAAAGACGGATGATCGAGACAAACATGACTCGGTCAACTGTGTTTGAAGTCTCTGAAGAATTTCAGATGCTTTCACACCTTCGTTGTGGAGAAACTTGTTGACTATTCGTTGTTCCACTTTGGTCGACACATCGCTGTCCGCCATTTTGTTTCAACGAACAATCGGTTGTCATGGCAATCGCGTGAGTGGTGTTGCATTTGCATGACAGGCAGTAATTGCCATCCCAAGAATGAAAATTTAGATTTTTACAACAATGAAATTTACAAAAAAAAAATAAATTCCAGGTCAAATTTGAACGCCCTTTGTAACAACGAAATCAGGTTGGTAGGACAGTCAACTATTTATTAGAGTCCTGCTAGGAGTTGTATGACCTTTATCTGTCTCATTACATACAATTCAACGAACATACAGTCCACACTTTACTGTGTACTAACTTAGAAAATTATTGAACAATAGGTCATTTAATGCACACTACAGACCAAGAATCGGTTAATGTTCACTATATGCACATCTGACCAAAGTTTTTTAACGATCCACAGATCCACCCTCTAACAAACTGATATATACCCCCTTTTCTATTTAGTCACAGTAAATGGCTAGGCAGTGATGGTTAAATTAGTAAACGAAATTATTTGAAATTACGATCAATTCCAAATAAACTAGGAGGAGTAATCGTCGTATATTAATCTTAATTCTTATCTATAAATCCCAAGAATCATACGAGTCACACGAGCGTGAATCGTTTAACAGAATTTAAGTTAAATAAAAAAAAACGTCCAATAGAAATACACGTGTGGCAATCAATATTTGTGACACATAATCATGTCCGCTGATGTGAGCAGCAACAAGTGGCACCATAGCCAGAGAGATATTACAGTTTGCAGGACCTGTACTGCCTGTATTATTGTCGGTCTGAACAAGAACCATTCGTCGCCGTTTGAATACGCACGGCATTCACTGCGCCCTTTGGTGCGGCATGTCATCAAAGATACCAGGAAATTCGAATTTTAGAGAGCAATGATGACGCATTTTGTTCTCCGAGTTAACGTTAATGCAGATAATGGTCGTATCAGAATTCTACGCCGTAAAGGGCAACAAAACGCCACTGCACTGATTCGAGAACATCATAGGATCCGGACAGTAAGAATGGTGGTATTAAGGAGTCATCAGTAATAACTTCCAATCACGTATTGTGGTTTCGCGGCCCACTTCTTTGCTAGGTTTGTGCAGCATAATATCATGCAGCAAGATCCTCGCAACTAAAGGTTTTTCGTGATCGTGATTGGGTCTAGCAGATGCTTCATGCCCGAGTGCGTGGTGCCCAATGAGAACAAGGCAGTGGTTTCATTGTCATGGTTTCGATTGGGCCAACTTGTTCCATAACAGACACTATGACATTTACAAACAACCATGACATTTTGTCAGAAAGAGGTGGGATCAGAATGGGCTTCCCACTTAGCAACTTTTTGCCAGAAGTTTACTTACAATACTTAAACTAACTTTTGTTATCCCCTCCTTAATATTACTAGAATCATCGCCTACTACCGTTATGTCGATGACATCCTTGTACTGTATGATTGCGGCTTAACCTCCCCGCCTGCCATTGCTGATGTTTTTAATTCGTTCTCCACCCATATCCAATTCACCTTCGAAACCGAAAGTAACAGATCCCTCCCATACCTAGACGTCCTTATTACAAACAATGTCCGCATGAACCGTATTCCGTAAACCAACTACCTTCTCCAACCTTATCCACCACTCTTCCCTCTTCCTCACACCCACCTATATACAAGCATGCTTCCTTACGTTTCCTTATTGACCGGGCCTTGAAACTCCCCCGCACCCCCCCCCCCCCCCCGCCTATCTGAATTCTGCATCATTCGCTCCCTTGTTTATATGAACGAGTACTCCCAGTCTACCTACAGTGTACCCCAACGCCGAAAACGTCTCCTCCTCGGCCTCGACCCACGTGATCCCGCACCCCCCTTCGAAAATTGGGTCTCCTTGTTATACTTAAACCCCCATTTTGCCCAGCTATTTGTATATCTGTCATCCCTCGGTCTTCGAGTATCCCCACGTTCCCCCCTCTTCACTCTGTCATCTGAATTTTCATGATCACTTTAGATTTTCCATTGTTGCCCTAGTGATGATATTGAATTTAAAATGTACGCAGTTCCTCCCAACTTTCCGGTAGCTTGACGAGAAAGGCGCACCTCCTCTCCTTAATTAAATCCTGGAACCATTTTTAGATCATCCACACTGAGTCTCTCCTGAACTTGCACAAACCTGTAGGGTTGCTGGTTTTACCCAATAAGCAAATAGACACCCTGCTCTTGGTCATTTATTTATTGCACCAAAAAGAATCTGTTCAACATATTTCATACATGCCAGCACGAGAACTTTGTTTCAGCGCCTTTTGCTTTCTGCAGAGCTTTAACCCGGTTGGGCATGGAATCAATGCGCTGCGCGATCTTGGCCTGTGGATTTTTCATCCATTCGCCACGCAAAACTTTTGAAAAGTTCTGCACTGGAAGCAGGATTTCGTGAATGTTTTCTCATGGCACGATCAAGCATACTCCAGACGCTGGGATTCATATCGTGTGACTAACTGGCCCATGATAGCTTGGGCCTGCCAAGCCTGCAAGATTCGAGCAGTGTGATAAGGAGCACCGGTCTTCATGAAGAAAATAGATGTTTTTGTCAATAAACCCGCTGGAAAACATTGCAAAAGATACTTCTAAAATATGGCGTTGTATCTTTCTGCATTATCCGCACATTCCACGAGCTCTGATCGCCCGGTATTCCAAATGGCACCCCACACTATAACTGAAAATCCACCGTGCTTCACAGTTGGTTGCAGTCGTTTCATCTGAAATCTTGGCTGGGTTTTCTCCAGATACATGTCCGATCACTACAAGAAAACTGAGCAAAAGATGAATCATCTGATGGCGTTCCACAATCTCAATCGCCAAGTGTTTACTCTTTGAAATATTGAGTGCGGTGGAGAAGGGGTTTTCACGTTGTAGTTCTTCCATAATAGCCTAGCTGGTGCAAATATCTGACAGCCGTGTTACGACTCAATTGCAGGTGTTCTGCCACGTCTAGGCTGAAGCCTTGCAAAGGATATTTCTCTCAACCACTGGTTTTGCAGCTCTCGCTTTTCGTGGTGCTTGCGACTTTACAGTTTCCTTTTTTGGGTTTTGAACTGTGTAATAACTAGGGTTCGGATTTTAGGTGGAAAAAGTTACATAAAAAAGGTGGGTGGAAAAGTGGAAACATTTCTCAAAACAGGTGAAAAGAAGGTAGAAAATGTTTCAAAATACCGAAAGACTAAAATCGTTATTAAAGAACATACATCATGTACACTAAAAGGTAAAACAACATTTTAATAAAATTAACACTTAAAATGAGCTGTCTAAACAATTATTTTTCACACATTGTACTCATTAACAAAATAAAAATGAATTAAATTTTTGAAAGTTAACCATCTTGTCTGTTTGGTGAAAAAATGTACTTATATAGTGAAAATGATCTTTCAACATCGACTGATACTAATGGAAGATATCTGGTTTTCACGTTAAACTTTTATCCATGGAAAAATTTTGGAGGAAGTCTGGATATTTTTTATGCTACTCTCTAATTTTTCTTTGGCAAATCCATCTGAGGATATCCTAGCTTTTTACAAAATATCCCACTGCTCATCTTTTGTTTGACCCTGGTTTTCTAGTTTTCTAATTAATTCAACCAAGAACTTGTAAGTCTTAACTGTGTCGAGTTCCATGTTAAGCTCTGGACTTTTGAGGGTTTTCTGAACATTTTTAACAGCTTCTGACTCAGTTCCATCTAGTGAATTTACAAAAGTTGTTATTTTATCAAAATGTTCACAATAAAACACAGCAGCAATGATCCAAGTTCCCCATCGTGTTACAACAGACTCAGGTGGGAATGGTAACTCTGTTATTTCTTTATATTGTTGCATACGTCGAGGAGACATTAGAATAACTTTTTTTCGTTTCTGCCACAATATTATTCGCTCTGAATATTCAGAACGAATGCTTTCACACATCCGATTAGTCCATGTGCAATACAGGTTACGTACTTCAAGTTCATGTACATGTTTTTCAGCTTGAACGGTTAGCACAACCCAGACTTTATCATATTCGGCCACAAAAATGCACAGGCGTTGTTGAATGCTTGGTACATCCTAGCTGCATTTGCTGTCTCCATGTTGTACAATTTTAATAGCATGGGTTTGATTGGCTCACCTGTTAATGGCAACACCAAAATGTTCACTACAAAACGTTTCATCTAGAATAAAGCAAACTGGATTTTCGTCTACGATGGATCTTATCCGCTAGATTGTTGCCTCATACACTGGATTTACATAATTCTTCAGTAGTGTACTTTCATCTGCTACTTTAAAATTGCTATAATTTTCAAGAAACTGTTTCATAGCAGAATTGTTCTCTTTATACATTGGTATTCGACACTGGAGAAAAGTAGATGCCAGATCCACTTTGAATTCCTTCTGCTTTGAAGCGTTTGTGGCTTGCACTTGCAAAGATGTACCAACGAATGAACTAACGATTGTGACAGGTCGAATCCACTGGCTTCATTGTCCTGTACTTCGGACGTTTGATGTGCTGAAAAATCCGGCGTTTCTGGTGATTTTCATCAACTGAAATAATTACGCTACACCAGTCACCCATCAGTACGGGTCCATCTGTAACAACTCCATCTTTCGCAAATTCTTTTGCAAGAGCACGCAATTTAATATACGTTATATTTCCTAAGTGTACACAAAAAAGAATGCGTGAGCGGAAGTGGAAGTCAAAAATAGTCTACTTTCCATAACCGCACTGAAAGTGGTGCTACCTAAAGGCGACAGTCAAACAAGAAATACAAATATGCAAACACAAGACAAAATGAGGGTGTAACATCAAACATTGTTAAAAATTTATTTTGCTTAGTGTAAAAAATTTGTATGCATAAGGAATACAAAAATAAAACAGAATTTTTTTAGGATTAGGTGGGAAAAGTGGAAATTCACTTAAATAGTTGGAGGCTACTTGTTTAGGTGGAAAAAGGTGTGGTAAAATTCGATTTAGCACCCCTTTTACGGTTATTTCATGTTTCTGTACGTATTTTGAATGCATTTGATCAATTTTCTTTGTTAGGTGGATCCACCTAAAATCCGAACCGTATTAATAACTTTATTGACATTGGAATCTGAAATGTGCTGGAGATTTTCCTTTGGCTGAGAATACGACCTCGTTGAAAATCACTCACTTCCGTGGCACGAGGCTTTCGAGGCATGTTTCTTCAAAAAATGATAAGAATAAGTCACCGCAAACAATAATATATAGTATAAGTACACATTCATAGATATTTGTATGAAAAACATGAATAAACCTGAAATGTAGGGTGTGTCTATTTACTTATTGCGTGTCACTGTATTCTAACGTGTGCACGCATGCGGCGAGGTCTACTACTGTTGTTTTTATAATGCCTCGACATTGGCAAGCGTTTGTAAAAGACATCCCTGGCCTGGAAATATAATATTATTTATTTGACTTTTATATGATCAACATCAATATACTATCAATTCATAACTGCATAATCATCTGAAAATTTCAATCCAGGGCTACAATCCTATTCCTTCAAATGGATGTGACTGAACAAAATATCAGTCTCCATGTCAAAGCATCCACACAGAGATCTTTCACCGATTCTTACCGTAGCTAATGGTCCATGATATTAGTGGTGAAAATGACATACACAGATGGAGCAAAAACACTCCTGCTCATAAATTAAGGATATTCTGGTTTACAATTTTTCTAAAAATCTATGTACAACAAAACTTGGTTTAACATTGCTTAGTTGTTTAGTCACATAATAATAGACTGCGTGAAAACAAAATAATATTTAGGAGAAGAAACAAGATTTTTTCAAACCACACTTTCACTATGTTTTGAAATATCTGTTGCAGTAAAAATTTAAGAAAAAAACGTTGAGGTGACTTTCAGTGCTGCAGCCTGTCTTTATTGTCGGCTGCCGTGGTTATAGCAGCATGCTTCAAGCCAACGGTAGTAATGCTTAAAACAACTTTGTTTAATAGGAAAGATGAATGTCTCAATAACTGGTATTTATACGAGTTTTATTCGGAAAGTAAGGTCTGGTTTGCAATAAAATCATAACTACTATGTATATTTTCAAATTTTTTTCTTTACCAGATTCCATGTACCTTTAACTATTTTTCCACATAGTTTCCAAGTTCATTTACGCACTTCTCATAGCGCTCAATGTACTTCCGCATGAAATGTACTTCACTTCAAAGAAGCTGCTGCCGGTGAAGAAATTCACGCAGTTTTCACTTGGTTATTGTCGCTAAAATACAGGCTACCGATGACCTCCTTTAGATCCGGGATCAGGTGATATCCACTAGATGCCAGGTCCGGACTGTATGGCGGGTGGTTAAGTTGTTCCCAACTTATCAGATCTTCTGTTTGGGAACAACTTGACCACCCTCCTTACAGTCCGGACCTCGCGTCCAGTGGCTAGCCCCTGTTCCCGGATCTAAAGGAGGTCATCGGCAGCTGCATTTCAGCGACGATGAATAAGGACCACCGCAAATACGCTTTGTTGCGCGCGACATGGGTCGCTCCTTGGGTACTGCGCATGCGTCGCCGTCGCTCCATGTCGCCCGAGCGTGACCTTTTTTTGCCCTTGGTCGCGGGCGATGGAAAAAACTGGTTTTCAGGCGATGTCGCCTCTGCTGAGCTGAATTCAGTGGAAGCGACCAGCGACAACATCCTCGATGGCCAATCAAAGCAAAACATCAAATTCCTCCATAGGAAAAACCACTGAAAAAATACAGTGGACGACAGAGAAATGACAGATACAGACACCGGATATGAAACATTTTGACACTCAATTGTTCCATTTTGCCTTTATTATAAATAGGACACTCCATTATTATTATTATTATTATTATTATTATTATTATTATTTATTCTTGTTAAATTTCTGTTTATTTTTCTACTTAAAAAGTAATATTCATTTCGAAACAGTTATTTCATTCATTGATTTGAATAATTTATTATCCAAAAATTTATTAAGTACTTTTATATTTAAGTATTTTTAGTGTTGTTTTAATATTTTTGATAATAAAGAAATTCTAAATATTCCTTGATTTTATATTATTTAATGATGACAAATACATTATATGATAAACTGATATCATTATGAACAAAAATATAAATAAATTCATGATTCATTACATGATTTAATTTTCATATATCAGCCTGAGAAGCTAAACTTTCGTAAAATTCAACTTATTTGCAAGGGTTATACGGATTTATTATTACTACTGAAAAAACACTATAAAATATTAAAAGAACCCTACAAAAATAATTAAATATGAAAGAACTTAGATAATATTAGAAAATATAAAAATAAAAAAAGAACGAGATAATTTCAGATTCTTAACTCTGAAGAAAGACACAGAGCATAACTTTAAGTAATATTAATAAATAAATTAAATTTATTCGTTGAATTCTTTAAATAGAATTACAACGATTTGGAATAGCTGAAGGGGAACAAAATGAAGCCCCCTTCGATTAAGGTAAGTTAACAACAAAACAATATCTAAGCTATTCCCCGTGACCTCCGCTTACGTGCAGAAACTCACGAAATGGCATTCTAATTTCTAGAATACAAACAATGATTTAAGCTGCAAAAGCTTTAATTGCATAAATGTTTCACAATTTTGGTAGTCGTAATACTACCTGCTATTTGATCACGTAGAAATGGGCATAATTCCTTCGCTGAGGACTTGCTTCCACTAACCATAAAGGGCGACATTATGGCGTCGAACGGAACGCTCCTCCAAGAAAACGTTCACGCTGAGCGTTTAGGGCCTGGTACGACCCCACAGGGAATCTGACAACGAAAGACAAAAAGAAGAAAGCATTACTAACGTTTTTTGACGCAGTTCTAGGCGCCCCCATAATTACTAGTCCCATTCCAAACTTACAGCAAAGAAATTGACTGAAAGCACTTTTAAATCTAATGTTAAATTTACGCAGTCTAACAATTACAATGCTCTAGCGAAAATTCCTGCGAACTGAAAAGGCTTATCCCGCCAAGCAAGGAACGCTCCTCCGTAATAGAAGACAGGATTGCTTTTAATGGCGGGCGGGAAATTTCGAGAGATATTTTGTGACCAGACAGAGCCAGTTAATTAATGGCTTACCTGTCGTACGGGATAAAGGCGCCGAGACACTACTGTATGTAGGCGGAAATCGTCCAGGGAAATATACCGGTCCAATTTTGCTCCCCTGCTTGGCTGCTGCCTACTGCTTCGTCTAATTCGGCTTGAATTATCTACCGTTGTACCCCTTCTACGACCACCAAGGAACGAGCAGTGTATCATAGAAAATTCGGGCCGTACTTCTAATGAAACGGAGCCTCCGCTGGCCTCGTCGTGGCTGCGGTCGTTGTCGTCGCTGTCTGGCGGGCTGGAAGCGGGAAGAACTCCTGGAGAGACGATAAATTCCGTAGTCGCGTCCGTGGTGTCGTTTTCTATCGGGAAAACTTCAGAAACAGTCTCATTAGCAAAAGTTCCAAGCCTAGCTGCACTTGACGCGCACATGCTCGAAGCCAGAACTCTGTCCTCCTCTCCTGTCGAGCTTTCCAAGAGTGGCCGTCTTTCAGTAGCACTTGGATCCAGTAGAACTCTTAAAAATCCGTTCCGTTGCAAAGAGTCTCTACATTTTGCTCGGCTAACCTTCTCTTATCAATCCCCGGGTCACTCTCCTCGAATTTCATTTCCCGCCTCGCCTTGTTTGCTTTGCGCAGCCTTCCGCGCCGCATCCGCGATTTCCGCTCGCCCCTCTCTTTCCTAGAGAGCTCACTTGACGATCTCTCGCCCTTCCGCTCGATTTTGTCACCTTGCGGCGCTGCTCGAACTCCGACATTATTACTTAGCTGATAGCGGCTGATATTAATATCGGAGCCCGAACATGTCGCAAAACTTTGTGACAAACATCATCGAAGCAAACATCCAGGATATGGCGGGGTCTTCGAAACCCGAGGCAACCCTTAACAACGAGTGGATGGTCCAAAATACCAGAAACCAGAGTATTTTCATGGTTTTCCATCTTGGGTAGCATGTTCTTCATAAGTGTCTGGACAAAGGTGCCTATGTGGGTCATCCCCAAATCGTCATAGATAGTGGTTATTGGCAGCTCTTCTGTCAAGTAGGGCAATGAACCGGAAAGCAACATTTTGGAAGGTCTGGGCATCCTTCCACCTAGATTTGCAAATAGAAGCCAAAGCAGGCATTCCATGGAGTAAAATAGTACGAATCACAACCTTGTACACTGAGTGAGCATATTATTATGACCACCCTGTCAGTATCTCGTTGGGCCACCTTTTGCATTTAACACTGCAGTGATTCTTCGTGGCATTGATTCCACGAGATGTTGGAAGGTGGTGGGAGGAATCTGACACCATGCCTGATGGATAGCACTGTCCAGTTGTGCTAGATTGGACGGTGGTGGATCCAGCCGTCTGATGCTTCGTTCGACTTCGTCCCACAAATGCTCAATTGGAGTGAGATCTGGGGATTGTGGGGGCCGCCGAAGTAAGAAAAAGTCCCCCTCATGTTCCTGGAACCACTCCTGCACCTCGTAGAGCTCTGTGGCATGGCGCATTGTCTTGCTGGAAGTAGCCATCTCCATTGGGGTACGCCATCAACAGGACAGTGTGGACTTGATCGGCGACGATATGCTATCCAGACGTTGTTCAACACGTATTAACGGACCCAACGCATGCCAGGAAAACATTCCCCAGACCATAACACTGCCCGCACCGGCCTGCAGTGTTGTACTCATGCATGCGAGGTCCATGCTATCGTGCTGTTTACGCCAGATTCTCACGCGGCCACCCTCTGTAAACATTAATAACTGCTGACCTTGCACACTTCACAAGTTCAGCTGTTTTGCTGATACTGGTTCCGACACTGCGCGCGCCGACGATCATCCCGCGTTCAAACTCAGTTAAATCACGTCTTTTGCCCATATCATCGCAAAATACACAGTGCAACTGATGGTTCACCTCACCTGAATTCCCTTTTTAAAGCTATCTAGCCCTCTAGTGGCAGCGCTGTGACGCAATAGCTCATTTGCCTAAAACTGTCAGGTGGTCATAATAATTTGGCCAATCAGTGTATCTACTATCTACCCAAAAATAATTGGACACTTTCGATTTTAGACGTTTTGTCGAATATCTAGAAAAATACTTGACGAATTATCCTAAAACTTCGGTTGTGTAAAGAGCATGTTACCCCAAAGCCAAATAGGGGGCCAGCAACAAAAGTGAACCAAAAAAATAATGTTTGCGATCCCCCTGAAAAAAATAATGCTTGAAATGCGTTATAGCTTTAACATGTGAATAAGAACCTCCTTTTACTTATCCGTATTCATTTATATGACAACAGCACGTATATTCATGGAGATATAAAGATTTCTTTAAAAAAATCGAATTGTTTTCGTAAGTTTTTTGTTTATAACATGCAGCATATTCAACCCAATGCATTGCCATTTTCAGGAAACATGACAAATTATAATAGAGACAAAACCTTGCGATCAGATTATGAAAATATTAAATATTTGATGAAATATTAGCAATTTTACTAAATAATGTTTAACTGCGCATGCGCAAGATATACCAGAATGTCTTTTGCATTATTTATTAGCCAAATGTATACAGCAACTCTTCTAAAAAGCCCAAGCAAATATCTTAAACATTCAAAAAGATATCGTTGATAGAATGAGTTGAATTTCAGTTAACCTCAAAAATAAACAAAACGATAAGGGGTGTTCTCCAAATTTTTATTTTTGGACCGGTCACCAGTAACCAACTTCTTCTTAGGCTGACATGAAGGCATACTGACTTTATATCAGCGTAAGGAGAAGAACTCGATACTGGTGTCCGATAGAAGAACTTGATACTGCAATAATAAAGTCAGAGCATAAACGTGAGGGGCTAATCGATGCCATCCGACAAAATTAGGGAATACTACTCAGGACAATAAACCTTCAGGGAGTTTAAGGTTATCCATAATTTAAGTTTACTATTATTTATTTATTATAAAATGTATATAGATTATATGAAAATTTAAAAAAGTTTCTTCACTGAAATGCGTGCTACTTTATATTGAAGCATATAAGAAAACTGGTTTTAAGATTACCGAATGCGGAGGGAGGGTTGCGGCCTATAAGTCGCTGTGACCTAACTTCAGAAAAAACAGAAATCTGAAACATAGTGTCAGCATTTTCACCATCACTTTTAATTAAATTTCACCAGCTTCTTATGTCTAAAGATATTTAAATAAAACATGCCTTATTGAAATAATTGTCCGAATTAAATAACTGATTTAATGACCCAAGAATGTTTCAACATTTCGTCTTCATTAAAGGAAAATCTTTATAGTGAAGAAGTTATACTTTCAAATTAACAATAGACAGTTTGTGATTTTTCGTACCAAAATCCAAAGCCTACGGAAATGGACAACTTTTTCCTTTAATATGGGTTTTTCGTTTTCGTCTATCCACTTTTATAATGGAATTTTTCAAGATTTTCGTATGACTAAAACGAGTACGCATTTATCTGTTTTTATTTTGTCTCACTGGCATCGGCCAGCTCAGTCAGACAAAATGGCGGCGATATTAGGCAGATGATAGGCGATGTTGTTATTATAGACGGATTTTTTTTATGATCAGCAAATATGCATAATCTGATTTTTTATTCACAATATTCTTCATATTAAAAATTACAATAATATATTTAAATTTGTTAAGTTATACTGAATTTTTGAAGGAGAATTTATTTTTTATTACTAAAGGGTGTCCAAAAATGAGCTGAAATTTTAATTTTTTATTAAAACTCATTTTTCAATGGAATTTTTTTAATTTTTTTGCTTTATTAGAAAGTAAAAAAACATGGAAGTTATGTGTGATATAAAATGATCTTGGTAGCAAAAATTCACTCTTTTGAGGAAATTTTCCATAACATGTTGACATAATTGCTGGGAAATTTCAGCAATGCAAAAATCATTATAAACATTTTGAAGAGTATGTAAATTTTCTACCTATTGGCCTCGGTGGCTCAGTGGTTGCATGAACGCCTCTGAGGACGCGGAATCGACCCCGGTCGACGACGAGGAGAATTTTTTCAGGAGAAAAATCCTGAGGTCACGCACTTCCTTCGGAAGGGAAGTATAACCGGTGATCCTGTGTAGTCGTTTGCCAGCTGCAAGTTAAAGAACCCTTGTGAGGCAAAATTTGCGGCCCCTATAACGCCGTCCTGAAATGACTATGGCAGTTGGAAAGGACGTTAATACCAAACAAACTACACCAAACCAAATTTTCTACGACCCCGGGAGATGGAAGGCGTGTACGCTTTATCCACTTTCTACACTTTCACCTGTTCGGACCTCTAATACAACACCTTACTGGCACACATTTCCAGGGCAACAATGAGAGGAATAAGTTGTGCGGTCATGGGCATCGAAAAGTTGGTCTCACGTTGGAACAAATGCTTAAATGTTTGTCGGTCGTTATGTTGACATGTAGATCAATGTTCAGCGTTCAAAATGAATAGAATGATTTTTTCAAATACATGCGGTTTTGCTGTGAAAAATTTACTCAATTGCTTTTTGATTCCCCTTCGTAATTGGCGTCATTCTACAGAATGTTGCAGTTGTATTTGCTATCACTTTTTTTATTAATTAAATCGCTCACTAGATAAATAAGAGAGAGACGCTGCTCGCTTTTCAATTCAGTTCTAACTTTGTAAAACTTCTTTTCCAGGAATACTAGAGAAGTTCAAGAACATACAGCAACAACAGTACAAGGAAGAAGTTCGCGTTCCAATGTGCACGTGGTTGGAAGGAGACGTCCCACTCGATGAACTCGTCATCCACTTGGAATCCAAAGAGGTTACAGCAGAAGGCAAAGAGGCCCAATCACAATTACTAACGGAACAGCTATTCGATAAGGATAAACGTTGTATTTTTGCCTCAAGTTCCTCAAGAATAGTCAGCAACGTCTTCTGCTGCAAACTGCTAAGAGATTGGGCAACTGGGAGGGAGTACATCGAAAATAGGTTCATTCTCATGTTTCACTTCAACGAAAAACATTTCCGCAAAGAAGTTTCCATTGAAGAACTCCTCATCGAAAATTTTCCAGGAAAAGACACCACATCCCATGAGGACATCATCGTCTGCGTCACCAAGTACCAACACCGAATCCTTCTCATTTTAGAAGGTTACGATGAAATGAGCGAAGCAACGAAAAGAGAAGTGGAGCCATTACTTCGACGTCGTCTTTTTCCTAAACTCCATCTCGTGATCACGTGCAGCACCAATCCCATTTCAAGCCAAAATGATTACAATGAAAATATTAAATCGTGTTTCGATAGGAGAGTGCTCGTCAAAATGATCGATGCTCCTTTCAATAAGGATTGGGTAAACATGGGCCCTAGATTAAAAGACACAATAGATTCTGTTGACGAAAATGACACAACCACCATATTCAACTGGTGTCCTCTTCTCCTTCCCTCATTGCAATTAATGATAAAAAGAATAAAGGACAGGACAATCCAACATAGAACGGGCATTTACAAAGACTACTTCAACTACCTTTTCAACAGGTTATCCAACACTAAAAGAGAAGTGGACATTTTCACTTTGATTGACCCTAACAGTATCTTATCACCTGTTGGCGAATATGTACAGACATTGTGTCGCTTCGGAAAATATGCGCTGCAAAAGATGATACAGAAGAAAACAGTGTCTATGGATGAAAATGAACTCGAAATCAATTGTGGAGGTAAAAGTATTTTGCGAATGGGATTCTTAGTCAAAACAGGCGACATCTATAAACCCATCGATGACAGTTTCGTCCAATTCACTGCTGCCTTTTTCACCTTCAACGTACTGCAAGAGTCAGGAGAAGGTACTTTCAAAAGAGAACTTCAAACAATTGACACGAGAGACGGATTACGACCAACGACTGATGACTCCTTCTTTTTTCCTTTCCTCGCGGGATTACTCAACGACAAAGCTGGACTTTTGTTAAAGGCACTCCTCCCTGTCATCGATTGGATCGATCTGGCGAATATCACTTTCACCAATATTTTCATGGAAATCCTCGACATTCACCCGTTCGTCCATTCCATCCGAAATATCTTGACTTCGCTCTTTCCTTCTTTTTATGATTTCGGTTCCATCGAGGAAGAATTCTGTTCCTCTCCCATTCACTCGCTCCTCTTCAACTCAGTACTCGAATCGAACGTCATTCAAACACTCCGATGGAATCCTTCTGTCTCGATCCCCTTAAAGGAAAGTGCAACAATCAATCATTTGATTGTGTATTTCGACAGCAACTTTAATTCACACAAACTTAATGAAGCGAATTCATTTAACTGCCAAACCCTTTCCCTCCGTTTTCTTGGATCGTTTAAAGTCGAACGATGGTCAGATGTTGTTCGTTTCATCGATTCAGTCAAAAGAAATAAAATTTGTTTTAGATTCGAACAAGGAGACAATGAGTTAAGTTCTTCTTTTTTAATTTGCCTTCACAAGGAATTAATTGAAGGACGGTGGAGAGAAGAAATAGTCGATCGAGTGGACGTAACTCTCGGCCAAAAAGATGATCCCAAGTGTCTTCGTCATTTAGTCGATCTCGTTAGAAGCAAATATATCAAAGAAGGAGTTTGGGTACATATAGAGAAATCAGAGAGAAATAAAGAATTAAAGGTTGGCATGGAATCCGATTTACAAGCGTTGTTCGACTCCATCCTTCAATCTAAAACCATCTGTGACTTTTTTATAACAAACAGAGATTCTAGTATCTCACCTGTTTTTGATTTCAGTCGTTTGCCTGAAGAACAAAATGTGGCATTCAAATCGTTTCGTCTGCATGGTTCCCTAACGGCTTTGAAGGGAAACGAAAGGGCAACGGTTTCTATCGAAGAAGCCACCGCTGCTTGTTGGGGTGATGGAAAGAAGAATTCTCAATTTATCCAAGATATCCAGGGGGTCAAGTGGTTGCGGTGTTTTATGAATTGCTTCGATTCTTTAGTCGAAAAAGAGTGGCAACATTTAAACGAATTGGAGGAACTGTCATTGACCCTTAATAATCAAAAATTGAGAGTGAATCCTTCCATTTCAAATTTGACCCAATTACGCGTTTTAACTTTGGATTTCTCCGGTATTAAACAAATTCCACGTGGATCGGATCTGTATTTATTTGGATTCCTTTCTTCTCTTTCTTTAAGAATCTTTCAATTAGTTTTTATTTCTCGTAACATTTCTTCGTTTGATTGGCTCATCGACTGCATCGTTGAATGTTTGAATGGGAAAAAAGAAAATTCGAAATCGAACGCAACTCCCCCACTGGACGAACTACTCGTTTTCTTTAATGAAGAGAACAGTAATGAGAGGCCATTCGGTTGGAACGATTTGAAGGGGTCCAGAGGAATGAAAGGGATTCAGAGAATGATACAAATGCAACTGTTGAGACAATTTTCTTGGGTCGATTATTATTGGGATCTTCCACGTGACCTTCCTCGATCTCTCTTTTCACTGGATGATAAATTCACGATCAAATTGGATGTGGATGGATCAGATCCGTTGCACTCTCGCCACAATCAATGGCTACACCGATGGATGTATATATCCAACAAATACTGCATCACATACAAGACTGCCTAAGTAAACTGTTTCATGGAGCTAACTTTCTGTTATACCGCAGGATTCAAGTTAAAAAATTTATTTAATGAATATTAATAACAATTGGAACGATTTCCTTTTAAAGTGAGATTGTATGGATGCATTAGGAATTTTATCATTAACATAAATAAAGATCAATGTTTTATTGAGGGAATCCTGTGTCCTTTTCCACATCTTTTATTCATTAAAGAAGGAACTCTCATGAAATTACTTTCAAACATTCCCAGCAGAGAAAAGCAACACAGAAATAAAAATAAAATTTTCACCTAAATTTTTATGACGATGAGCATTTTCAATCTTTAGTTGTGCATTGTATATCCACACTTTCGTCATAACTAGTTTCTTCTCTTCTTTTTTGACTGAAGAGTAAGTGGACTGGTTACATGAAATTTATACACTAATATACATAATTTATGAGACTTGCAGAAATCAATTTTTCTACTTTTGGATAGGGACCAAACTTGGTAGGGGTATAAAAAAGGTATTCGCAATGCAACCCTAACATAAAAAGTCATAAGGCATCCAGCAACACTTAAACCCAGACCAACTACGGATGTTCATTTGGATAAGCTGGGATTTATTCAATTTATAGGCCACTCTAAATTAGCTCCATGTGAAAGTGCGATCTCGTTAGAGTAGAAAAATTCTGGACCATCCACCCAGATTTTTCTGTTAAAGAACATTTGTGAAATCTGGGAAGTTACGGTCTTTGAGAGTGCTGGTACGACAGCCTCATTATGTCTGCTCGCATAATCTACCACTAATTTGTGAGGACGCTATATTTTTCAATATACACTATATGATCAAAAGTATATGGACACCTGTTGTCTTGCAATGAAGCCATTATCTCGTGGAAACTATTATGAAGTTTGGCCTTCTTTTGCTTGTTTCACAGCTTAAATTCTTCGAGGAAGACTTTACATTAGCTTTTTGGTAGGCATTGCTGGTAAATTCATTCCATTCCTCCTCAAGAGCGATGTTGAGTGCAGCCTCGGATGTGGGGAGGTGTGGACTCGCCCTTAGATGCCGGTCCAATTCACCCCGCAGGTGTTCTATGGGATTGAGATCGGAACTCTGGGCAGAACAGTCCATTTTTTCAAACCCATTCTCGTCAAACAAGCCGTACATAGTGACGAGTAGCGTTGTCGTGTTGGTACAGAAACAGTCGAGCTCTAACAATTGTTGCCAGAATGTTGGCAGTGCTGCATTATCCAAAATGATAAAGGGTGGAGTTCATAGTTTCATTCACTGGAACAAGCGGGCCCTGACCAAATCATGAGAACGAGCCCCATACCATATCACCACCAGCTCCGAACTTCACTGTCACCTTCGCCGTCTGTCAGATTTCCTCCCGCTAACTGACCTAGAAAAACCCGCGACGAGGTCTGACATCGCTTCCTTCGTCGGCCTCGATTTCCGTCGCGCACTTTTCCTCTTCCTTTGCCCGCGATGCTTCAGAATCGCGTCAAAGGATGGCGCCACTAAAAAATGCTCCACCTCGCCTGCTTCATCTTCGCAGCCTCCCTTCTTGCTACTCTCCTGTGACATTCACAGTTGGCATAATGCACTCAAGTAGGAACCGTTCTCCGGGTATCCGCCAAACCCACACTCGACCGTCGGATTGCCAAAGTGTATAAGTGAGATTCCTCAGTAAACAGAATCCGTTTCCATTGCTCCATTGTGCAGTTTTGGCGAGCTGTACACCACGCTAAATGTCAATGAACATTGATGCGGCTAATACGTGGCTAATGGGCATCTGCTCGGCCGTGGAATACGAGGTTATTAAGTTCCTGGCGAACGGTAGTTGTGATAGCATCATTTGCAAAAGCATTTCGAAACTCTGTACTAATTGCTTCTTCTGATGACATCCGATTGCTTTTTGTCACACGTGCAATCACTAAATGGTCCCTGTCAGTCATTTTCTTGATCCTTCCCCATCGTGGTTGCACTGAAGTTATTCTTTGGGATGTGTACTTGCCGATAGCATCACCAACGGTTTACCGAGGAACGTGCAGAATGGCTGAGATCTCTGGAATTGACTTGCCAAACAGGTGGCATCTTATGAACGTTGGAACTCACTTAGCTCCTGTGAATGACCCATGTTTAGCCAGAATGATGCTGAAATGCCTCCAAAAAGATTTTTATATCTGCATACTCATTCTATAATGTGGTCACGCGCTTTGTTCGACAGTAACATGGTTTTAGAGGGATGTCCGGATACTTTTGATCATATAGTGTATATAGCGAACACCATAATCTAACATCCGGTAAGTGGCCATTTGGCCTGCAGAACCTTCTGGACCATTTGTGGAAGGCTCTCTGCTAATATTTTGTAAACATTTGATAGACATCCGTTTACAAAAGAAATAGCGAGTTCAGCTGATTAACCGTCATAGAAGTGTTCTATAGTGTGGGGGGGGGGGTCAGGGGTCTATGTAAGTCAGAGTAGTCGTAGAACAGCCATTACCTCCGATACTTCTAAAGCTTAGTTCACATTCAGCGACTTAGCGGCGTGAAACGAATTTCCGATTCCAGACGTTTTCTAGGCGTTAAAAAGCCGCGCGTGTTGAAAAGCGGAACTGTTTCACATTCGGTTAGAATTCCAAAATCAACGTCGATGTCGCCTCTAAGCCGCTTTCGGCCGCGAATTGTCTCAATGTAAAATGGCTCAGGCAAACGAAACTGCGGCTAAAGCCTGTTTCACAATTACGGTTTGCGTGCGGAAAACGGGCGGATGCGGAGTCCGCAACGCGTAGCGAGGTTTTTCCGCAAACGCGGTCATTTCACAAAAAAATAATGACGCGCGGATTCTGTCTCGCAAGCAGATTGATGGCGGATTTCTGATATTTGAACAGGCTAGTTATTTGGCGAACCCGCGCACGCAGAAGCCAACCAGAATCGGATTAGCTTTGCACAGTAATCCTGGAAAATTTGAACACCTGTATAGGATCGGCTACACTTCGTTCATTATTGAAGCACATTCGATATCGTAATAATAATACTTTTCCCGATTAATGAAACATCTATATTTACAAATATTCGATATATATTTCAGATAGATATAAGGCGTTTAGATGACCTGTTTTTTGGATATAGTATAAGATTATTTAATCAATATCTTTGGCATCGCTCGACCCTAACGAAAAATTAATTACCCAGTCAATGCGATGATAAAGTAACAAAAAAAAATAAAATAAAAGGTACAATAAATATGCCTACAATAATATACAAAATGAAAAGTTGTAAAGCCTAAACGACCAGTATGTTATTATGAAAAGGAAGTGAAATTATTCTTTTAAACATCGATATATATTGAAGGGTCGGCGGGAAAAGGGAAAAATGCTGGGGGGTGGGGAGGGTATCGAAGCCCAGTGACCACATGTACTGATCGTGTATATCCGAAAGAACATATACATCGAAGTTTTACTGGAAGTCTCACTCCTACTTTATCAAAACATCGATTTTGTTGGGAAAAACAAAAAATTAGATAAGGCATCCTTATCCAACGATAAAGGGGTTTTAGCATCAAAATGTTACGAGCAGTAGCGGCTCGTGACTATAATAAGTGGAGGGGCACAAATACAAAATTTCAGGTTCTTAGGCCTTTTCATACAAAAGTTACAGCTTTATTTTTATGTGGAGCCTCGTGGCTCCTACCGAGGCCTCAAAGGACTATATCAATTTTAGTGTGTAATAGCTAAAGTTTTAAGCAACACATTGTAAATATAAAACATTTCAGGTTTCTGGACTTCTGGTTTTAAATTTATTGCTTGATTTGAGATTGAAGCCGCAAGGCCCCTGCCAAGAGACTTATATAATTTTTAATATAGATTAGCTAAATTTTTAAATACCACACTATGATTAAACAAAATTTCAGGACCGTAGGCTTTTCCGTTTAAATTTTATAGCTTCAATTGTATTTGAGGCCACCAGGGGCCCTGAGGCCTATACCAGTCTCCTTGTACATTCTCTATAATTTTTAAGTAACGCACTGTAAAAATATAAAACTTCAATTTCTTAAGCCTTTTTATTATTCAAATGTTAGAGCTTATTTGTGATTTCGACTTCAGAGCCGCTGTGGAGACCTAAGAGCCTTATAACAGATTTTCGTGTATATTAGCTGGAATTTTTAGTAAACTATTATAAGTAAACAAATTTTCAGATTTCTAAGCCGTTTCGTTCAAACATTATGGCTCTGTTTGGGTTTAGGGCCCCTGCCAGGATCCCGGGGGACTATATAAGTTTTAATGTATAAGAGCTAAAATTTTAAGTAACACACCATAAATATACAAGAATTCAGATTTCTGGACTTCCGATTCAAATGTTATAGCTTGATTTGTGACTGGGGGCTCAGGGACCCTGTCGAGACCCAAGAGCATTACACCACTTTTTAGTTTATATTAGCTAAATTTTTAAGTAATTTTCTATAAGTAAACAAAATTTCAGATTTCTAGACCTTTTCGTTTAAAAGTTGTAGTTTGCTTGTGTTTGGGGCCTGTGGAACTATGCTAGGGCCTATATTACTTTTTTTAATATTTACAATATTTTTTTAGAACCGCACTATGAATATACAAAATTTCAGGTTCCTAGGTCGTTCCATTTAAATGTTATAGCTTCAATTGTATTTGGGGCCTCGGGAACTCCGGCGGGGCCCTAGGAGCTTATATCACTTTTCTTGTATATTGGTTTTATTTTTTTAGAACCGCACTACAAATTTACGAAATTTCAGGATTTTTGCCCACTTTGTTCAAAAGAATAAAAAAGGAACCATGAAATTCATACAAATATCCCCAGAGGGGCCCCGGGCCACCCTAGAGGATTCGCTAAATTGTTCGCACCGTCCTCTGTATAGGGTCTACGTGTGTAGAAAATTTCAAGCCTCTAGGTCAATCCTTTCAAAATTTATAGCGTGTGACATACATGATACATACATCTGCACCGTCGTTAATAGGTGTGTATTTTGTATCAGCCATGCAGACTGCTTTGTTTAATGGTGATGTGTGTTGTTTAGAGCAAAAGAATTCTCTGAGTGACTGAGTCTGTTTCTGGCGTAGATCTATTATGTCAATAAGACCTCTGCCTCTTTCTGAACGAGGCAGGGTGAGTCTTTCAATAGCTGCGTTAGATGGTGCTTTCTGTGCTTTGTAAGCAGTTTACGTTGTTTCCTTTCAAGTCCCTCAAGATCTGTGTGTGTCCAGTGTATGACTCCAAAGGAGTAGGAGAGTATTGGCATGGCATAAGTATTGATGGCCTTGATTAAATTTCTGGAATTTAAATGCGTTTTAAGTATTGTCTCTAGCTCATGAAGATATTGTTTAGTGAGTGTATTCTTTATGTGTTTGTGCTCCGGAAGTTTGGCTTGCTTAAATCCTAGATATTTGTAAATTCGTCATTTTCCATAGCAGCAATGTCATCTGGTTCATCTAAATGTGAAGCCCCTATCCCTGAGTACTTCATTTTCAATGTCAATGGTTTTGCATTTGTCCAACCCAAATTGCATGTGTATGTCTTTTGAAAAAGTTTGTGTAATGTAAAGTAATTGGTACAATTGTGTTTGTGTGGAGGCGTAGATTTTCATGTCGTCCATGTAGAGTAAGTGTGAAAGCGTGTAATGGCAGCTTTTATTATGTTTAATTGTTGTAGCGTCCCTATTCTTGATTGGGAGTACAGATCAATCCGGTGACTCGCAATTCTATTAAGGCCGTGTTCACTTTGGAAGCGTCGAGTCCTGCGAGGAAATTTCTATAGGACTCGAACAATGAATAACGGAGTTAATCCTTCTTTAGAAATCGATCACCCTTTTACCATTACTTCCTTGTTTAGACGAAGGGGTGAAGAAGGTAATATTTCCAAAAATTCCAAAAAACTATAAAAACAATTTTCAATACATATTCTCCCGATATCAATTTTATTTCAAGATCGGGTTTCACAGTTTTTAAAATGACCACAAATTTATTAAGTTAACATTTATTTATTTATTTATTTTCTCTGAGATTGTAAAATGACATGATTGATAAACAAGGAAGTAATGGTAAAAGGGTGATCGAATTCTAAAGAAGGATTAACTCCGTTATCCATTGTTCAAGTCCTATAGAAATTTTGTCGCAGGACTCGCAGCGTCCTAAGTGAACTAAATAAGATCTTTAGTTCGTATTGAGAAATAAGTATCAGACGTAATTGATTGGTCCCTCCTAAAGACCTGTGAAGGATAACGTTTATTCTCAAGAGATTAATTCTAAAACAATAATTAAATAGATCAGGCACCTCACAGGTGTTGAGGTAAAAACAAAAGAAAAAAGTCAACAAGCAATTAATTAAAATAACAAGTAAATAAAAGTCTATTCTATTGTCTTTCACTAAAATATTGAGATCAACTTCGTCTTGAAAACATAAGAAGTGAATGTTTGTAAAAATTGATATCGCACAAATAAGTTCTCTTAAACAAAATATGAGTCTTAATTATTCCTTTTGTCGTTATCGGGAAACGGTTGATTTTCGATCGTACCAGTTTCTCCTAAAATTACATCTGGTAAGTATTTTTCTTTAAACTAAATTTTAGTCGTAATAAATTAATTGATGTTTACTACACTCTCAAGGGATTATTTATGAGTCTATCATCTCAATATCAACGTCGACGGTTTTCTTATTTTAGTTTGTCTTTATCTTTTCTGGTCCTGGATTGAAGCGATTACTCTAGGTAAGTCTCATTAATTGGGTAAACGTCTTTCTCTTTATTCTACTTCTTTCTTAATTTTTCCCTATTAATCTTTTTTATTATTATTTCCATCTTTTTTCTTTTCACTTTAGGTTTATAATCTGCATAGAGTTCGTCAACAAGAAATTAGGGGTACGTCTGGGGCTACAATCGTAATACAGTGTCACCATTCAATCGTCGGGGATGGAAAAGACTTGGACTGAGGGGGGGGGGGGCGAAAACTAAATCTAAACTAATAATATCGGGATAGGGTAGGGTAACGTTAGTAGAGGGGAGCCCACCCTACTAGACCCAAGGAACGAGCAATACGGCTAAAAATCCTCATCGGATAGATTTCTTATACGTTGTTGGATTGATGTTAACAAAATCAGTTCTATCACGGGGTCCCCAAAACGGAAAATATAAAGAAATGGATATTACTTTTCCTGTCGTCGTCTTATGGTTGGTGGTAAGAACGTCTCTGGCGGCGCTGGCCGAACGTAATTATTGAGTCGTCGAGGTCGCAAGGCTTCTTAATTCTTGACGCTGAATTTCGTCTAAGGCCCACAGCTCTCGGTGAAATGTCTCCGTTCTGTAGTCCAGTCGTTTATCGTCGTCTTTCTTTTTCTTCAAACGCGCAAGCCCTCCGAGGTGAGCTGCTTGCCCTTCGTATTCCAAAATTTTCACTCCTGCTTCTCCTCTCTCTCCTCGCTCGGCAACAACTAACTGTCAAGTTCTTTTTTCAGTCTGATATTAATAACCACATTGTTGTGTGTGAGTCCATTGTTGAGTACGTTTCCAAGATCTGTTTGTCACATAAATAAAAGTTTTTTTTCATCGTTGAATAAAAGTATCAGGAAATCAATACAATAATTGCATTTATCAAGAATTTTTTTTAATAAAAGAAACGAGAAAATCGTCTCGGGGGGGGGGGGTCCTTACATTGTGTAGCCGTAAGTTGTGCTGTTCAGTCTGTTTGAAAGTGCATTTAGTTCAAGACAAAACCAGAGTGGGCTCAGTGACTCACCCTGGAAGAATCCGCGGTTTATCTGTATTTTGTCAGTCGTGATGGTTTCATGTTGAGTGTGAGGTGCAGTGTAGTTCTCCAATGCAGCATTGTGCTTTCTAAAAATGTAGGGATTATTTTATATAATCGAAGTGTATATAAAAGCCATGAGTGTGGGACACTATCAAAGGCCTTTTTGTAATCAATGCAGGCTGCATGGAGGTGTCGATGTTTGCCGTAGGACCACACTGTCTATCAGGAGTTGCTCTTTACAACCCATGTGATTTCTACGGCACCCCTTTTATTGCTCAGAATGTTGTTTGTATCTATGTGTGTATAAATTTTGTTTTCGATACAGGCAGTTATTATTCTGTAAAGTGTTGGCAGGCATGTGATCGGTCTATATTTGCGGGATCTGTAGTGTTATGTGACTTTGGCACCATGTATGTTATTCCTTGTGTGAGGAAATGTGGCAAAGTCTGTGATATTTGCAAAGTGTTGGAGATCTGTTTTGCAAGGGCCAGATGCAAACAGGTAAAGAGCTTATATCAGAAGTTCTGAATCCTGTCTACACCTGGAGCCTTCCAATTGTGAGTACGTTCATCTGTTTTTATGTCAGTATGAGGCATGTTTGATAGTGTGGATGCTAATTGCTCCTCTTCCCTGATCCAGCTAGTTTCCCTATTATGTTCAACTGAGACAGACCAAAGAGACGACCAATAGTGTTGGAGTGCAGTTTGTGTTGGCAGACCAGTGTTTTGTGTCTGTGCATAGTCTTTGTTTAACTGCTTATAGAATGTCTTCTCATTGTTTGCGAATATCTTGTTCTGCTGTTTGCGCTGAGTGCATGTTTTGTATCTCTTCAGGCGTTGTGTTTTTGGCAGCTAACTTTTGTTTTAATGTGTCCGTATATTCTGTAATGTGTTGATTGTGCTGTTCATGTCTGGTGTGTGTTTTAATGTTTTTAAATAACTGTCTGGGGCGTTTGTTCTGCTTTGATGAAGTGTTGTTTTTAGTATACTGTGGAAGTCTACCTAGCTGCTTGCGGATTTCGTCAATCTCAGACTCAATCCGCTTTTGCCATTTAAGTTTTTGTAGGGTGTATAAATCTTGTGTGTGTTTATGGATTGGTTTCCTACCCACTGTGGATATAACTGTAAGAGCCCCAGTGTAAATAAGTAGGTGTATGTATTCTAAAGATAGATTTTCTTCAATGTACTGTGGTAAGATATATGCGTTCATGTAAAATAAAATTTCCCCTGTTTTGCTGTTTATGTTTATTTTAGATATATCTGGTCTTTGTGTGGGATCTGTTCCCGTGTAAACTGTAAGGTATCTTTGTAGGGTGTCATTTAATGTTTCAATAAGTTTGGTATTCATGTTGTGTTGTGGATGAATGTCATGGTGAAGTTCATTGTTGAGTGTGTGTTATACAAGTTCATTAGTGATGTCAATGTTAGTGTTTAAATCTGTGTGTTGAGTCGGTTTGTGTAGATGGCTTGTGTTCTTGTAGCTGTTTTCGCAACTTCTTGCTTTTTTTTCTGTAGCGTGGGTAAGGGTATTAAATTGTTCATAACAATTGTGCGACGCTGATCTGCAATGCTATGTTCAGTGACTGTGATGTGAGGATATGTCTTATTGAAAATGTTATATTAGCGTTGTCTGTAAGCTGTAGTGTCAGTTTCCAATTTAGTGACTTTATTATTATTATTATTATTATTATTATTATTATTATTATTATTATTAATATCATTTTTGTTCGAAGCCATTATGTTTACAGGAGTTTTATTAATTGTAAGAAATTGTAATTGTAATCTTTCTAAATTTTTATATTAATTGTAAAAAACAAAAGAGCCAATATAGATCGATGGCAGCAAAGCAGAAAGAGTAAATATGCTTGGGTGGAGTGGTGGAGGCATCGATACGCATAACCGCATGTGATTTAGTATATTTAAAATCTTGTATATTTAAAGGAAATTTGATGTTCCTTGAATTGTAGAGACACGTTACGGGCATTCATAATATTCATCTTATCACATATTAGCTACTCGATGCGAAGAAAAAACTGCTTAACATGTTGTATTTCTCTAAGATGCGATAGAGTCCGCGTTGTTGGCCTTTCCACGAGCGATCAGTGACGTAATTTCTCGACCAATCAACAAGAGGATTTTTTTCTTTTCTCCATACGCAGGTTTGACTGTCTTAAAAAGGTTTGAGAAACTCCCTTAATCTGAGACAGTTTCAAACAGCCGAAACCGGTTTCGTTTAAACCAGTTGTGTACGTACTTGAATATCGGAACTAGTTCAGCAATAAACTAGTTTGGAAATGCTAGGTCGGATGAGGTATAAGGCAACCATTTTTAATGTTAATCTATGCGGAAAACGGCAGATTTAATTGAATTGTTTTAATTAAGACGGAAAACATACGGTTTTTAAAGATTATAGAAATTCAATACCAAATGAAAATTGTTAAAAAAAATTGATTGAGTGCCAGATTGATTTTCTTAGGAAAATTCGCATAAGAGATACAGATAAAATCTCCGTATAACAAACCATTTTATAACGAAATTTTCTGTAGAACTAACTTCTTTTTAAAGTTTGGTTGGCCACAATGTTAAAGCTTTTTAAACACAAGCACAAATCCCTGTAAAGTGTCTGTTTCCTGTTGCGAACGTTACAAACGCGTGTGCGTTATCACGTGTTTCATCATTCAAGGAAACCAGGAAACTCCAGGAAACGCAATTATCAGGAAGTTTCTTGCTTGGCTCTCCGCAGCTTATATTTTTAATGTATTACCTTTTTAATTATTTATTTATTTGCTTACAATTTACAATTATGGTTTATATTGTTATGTTTATATAAATTTCTTTTCGTAATGTCTACATTCATTTGAAAAAAATATTAAATTTTATATCTTTATTATAAAATACATGTAAATAAAAACGACACATACATTGATACAAATGTATGTTACTCTACTTAAAAAAAGGATTTGCTAAGAGTAAATTATCGAATATAGGGTCATTCTATGATATAATTTAGTAAATAAATAAATAAATAAATAAATAAATAAATAAATAAATTAATTAATTAATAAAATATAAATAAACAAATAAATATAACTTATATATATTTATTTAAAAATTTAAGAAAAATATACATATTTATTATTATAAAGAAATGAAAAAAAACACCACTGATTTTATTTAAACAGATTTAGGGCAGTGGGGGGAAGGGGTAGGAAGGGGGAAAAGATTCGCTCTTGGTCCAAATCAGATCAAGCTATGGCCGTTTTAGTCCTTTCATGTGTTGGGCAGAAACTGCCTTCCCAGCGTCCATGCCCGTTACTAGCCTCAGAGCAAATTTTGACATGAGCGGTCCGTCCACAAGTGGCCTTTGTGACGAATGTGTAGTAGGCTTTAAATGATTTGACCTCCTTATTGCGAATTCTCTTTATAACGAACTGAATTCTTCATTCCTTCGAGTACGTTATAAGTAACTTTATCTGCACTGCTTATTTTTGAAAATCATTTTGCTCATCATTGTATACAATTCAATAAATCCATACGGATGTTTAACCTGTCATTTTTTAATTTCAGAAAGCAATAGCTATTACAAATTGTTAAATTTGCCGTCTGCTAAATTTTTTATTACAGATTTCCTGTAAAATTTAAAAATAAGAACTTGTGAAAAGTGACATATATCAATAAAGAAGTTGAGAAATTTAAATTTTTAACATCACCATTTTTATTAATTCAGACCAACTAAATACTTATTCCAATTTATTATTTCATAAAGTTTGATGCATAATTACTAAAATACATGTTCTATCTGTCTGTCCCTTTATAGATTCGGCCCCTGTAAGAGATACAGTCTGTCTCAAAAGTTTAGGTTATTTTGTTGTTTTTTATTACTTTCTACTTAAGAAATAAAAGTAAAAACTAGTTTGCTTGAAAACTAACATTTATTGTGCATTAATATTCATGTGTGAAAAAAAATCCTAGTTTCATAACAATTATTTCTGTTTATTAAACCAAATAATCAAAAATGGCCCGTCTCAAAGTATAGGTAAAGTTATCTTTATACAGCTTTCACCTTCTACATGTACACAACAAATCACTCGGTGTAACCTATAATTTACATATCTGTTAAGAAAGCTGAACATTTGCTGATTCAAAAGCTTTCATTCTCATTTCATGTGAAAATGCCTATAAGTAAGCAGTTTTCTCAGATAGAAATGAACAAAATGTGGATGCTGAAACCAAAAGGCAAATCTGAAAAGAAATTGCCAGTGAAATCGGGCGAAGTTCATCGGAATTTATAAAATACTAGGCAAGGGAGAAAACTTTTATGTGAAACCTTGAAGTGGATGTCGAAAAGTGACTTCAGCCAGAGATGACTGAAGGTTTGTACAAATGGCAAACAACCAGTCCTATCTGTGAGATATATTGCTGCTATTTCTAAATTAAACGTATCAAAGGACGCAATTCACCGGCGTTTGCAAAGAAACCCACCTTTTTTTAAAAAAAAGAATGGTTTGTAAAACCACCCTTGAAAGAAATACATACTCGAAAATGATTTTCAACGATGAGTGGCTTAGTGTATCATTTAGTGATGGAAAAAATGGAACCTAGATGTACAGATGATATCCTATTGAGCACTCTGCGGACAGAAGAGAAGTCTTTCTTCAGTTGTCAACAGGGAGGAGGTAGTGCCATTGCAGTGAGCGTTTGGCTATAATGGAGCCACAAGTTTAGCATTTCTATCTGTTTATCAAAAATCTGAAGACTATCAAGACACCTTGGAACATCACCTCCTTCTTTTAGTCAATATTCTTTGTCCAGAATTTATTTTTCAACATGACAATCCATCCATTCACTTCTATCCATCATCGGCTTCAAACACAGCTGCTACCTAAATTATATCATCTAGAATCGTGCTTTATAATCCACATTTGAACGTTTCCAGTGGACCTGCCACGGACAACCTTCATCATCTTGTACGCACGTGCAAAAGGGTTGATGTTTCTAATGATCCTGTGAAATTTATGTTTTGAGGATGAGAACCTTATACGTTGAAACAGAAACTCATGCACCGACATATCCACTTCTGTCGAGTTATAAACAAAAAAAAATTGGTATAACCACAAAGGCATTGATAATATGACTATAAGATTAGGCTTACTTTATTCTTAATCACAGAACAAAAATGCTGTGTAGTGTATTCTACATTTGGGCATCATTTCATTTATCTTAGAAATGTACTTCAATGTTAATTTACACATAGATACATGCTAATTATCTTAGAAAATTTTACGGAATACACAGTTATAAATATAACTATTAGGATCATTGGAGAATATTTTTCTTTGCTTGGAACACGATCTGGACTGAAATCTAAAAGTCTGCTTTGTTTAACCACGACCTATGGATACTAATGTTCATGTAGCTGATTTCCATTGTTCTTTCAGGCAGACAAAAATGTTTAAAATTTCCTGTGACTATCACCCTCTATCGGAGGATTTCAAGCTTTAATCTTCCCACCTGAATAGAATAATACGAGCGTAAATATTCATTTAAATAAATTGTACTCATTTTATTTTTACAAAAATTATTAAATTAAATTTTTTCAAAATACTGCAAATTTTATAACAATATTTAAGATTATATGACATTTCTAATCATAGCTATAATGCTCTGTCATTGCAGGCTATGTTACTAATTTTACAAATACATCATTGTATTAATTTCCTTTTTTATTTTTCATGTAAATATTGAGAATTAATATTTTTATCAGAATTTTTTTCAGTGAATAAAAATTATATAATTGCATTCCGAAGGGCTGTTTCAGATAAAAAAAATTGTTTGAAATATCTCGATAGGGGGTGATAGTTCACGGGAAATATTAAACATTTTTGTCTGCCTGAAACAACAATGAAAATCAGCCAAATGAAAAAGTCGTTAATGTCCAGCAGGTCGTGGTTTATCCCGAGTCATGTCAACAAAGGAGATTCAACAATTATCAGCCCTGCTTCCGCAGTGGCAAGCCAGGCATGTTAACAAAGCAGAGTGAAGAATTGTCGTCACTTCCGTCTCGTGTACCACTTCAGACATTAGAGAAAGAAAGATCTGGTTGAGATCTCTGAAGCAGGCGGAAGCCCGAGTCTTGTTCCTCGAACCACTCCAAGACCATTCGAGCACGGTGATAGGAAGCATTTTCCTGCTGAAACTGGCCGTCGTCACCAGGGAACACAGTCATCATGAAAGGGTGCACCATGATCGGCAACAGAATCATAAGACCCAGTGTGTCCCAAGAGAAGACTCCCCAGACCAGCACTCCTCCTCCACCCGCCTGTACGGTTGTCTGCTGATAGGATGGGTCCATGGCCTCGTGGTGTCTGCACCAGATGCGCAGTCTGCCGTCCGCATGATGAAGTAAGAACCGCGATTCGTCGGACCAGGCGACCTTCTTCCACTCATCTAGTGGTCCAGTGACGATGCCTGTGTGCCGATAGCAGGCGCGCTTTCCTATTTTGCGGTGACTGCGACGGTCCCCGTACTGGCCGCCTGTTGTTAAATCCAGCTCGGTGCAAGGTGCGAGCACCGTGTGCTCCAAAATGGGTTGGGATGTTCTCTTATTGAACTGCGCTGCAATTTGTTGGGCTGTTCCCGTCCTGTTACTGTGGATGATTCATGCCAATCGCCGTTGACCTCGTTCATCCACGGCCCTGTTTCGTCCGGAGTTGCTTTTTGGCATAACTGCCGTTCACGGAATACCCTGGACACTGATGCACGGAAAAACCCGAGGAGGTTCGCGCTTTGCAAAATGCTCAACGGCGCCTATCGAGCTCCAACGATCATATCTCGTTCAAAGTCGGTCAAATCCTTGAATTTACCCATATTCAGTCCACCTCTGCTGCTGACTGCTATTTGTGATCCAAAGCATCCCTTTTATACCCGGTTTCGGCCTGTGCCATTGTTTGGGTGTCACTGGGAGGCCGATCCATTTTCCGTAAGACGTGTCTCTAATAAATTGGCCGTTCAGTGTACATCGTAGACCTCATATTCAAAATATTAGAATACTCAGAGAATAGAACGTTCTGATGCACATGCTGGCCCAATGCTAACTTGTTTCATTAAAATTAAAATTGTACAATGAAGGAGGTGTCTTGCTATTGGCGTAATAAAAGTAAGATTCAAAACTAGTTCATTTAAATAAGGTAAAAAAATAAACTAACGATTCAGAAAATTAGAATACGTGAACAAACTAACGAATAAACATTCATTAAACTCAAGTGGCATTCTTGAAACATTTAATATTTAGTAGCTTTGATCAAAGACTGTAATCTGTTTCTCATATTACCAACGAGCCTCGCACAGTCCAGCCTTTGTAAGAATTTCACACATGTCGCAAACAAATGACATGATCAGCTTTATTTCCTGCTGATATGTCTTGGAGACGCTTTTTCATTATCCCCATAAGTTCTGCATTGGGTTGAGAACGGGAGAATTGGCAAGGAATCACCGTAATGTTTTGAGATTGCAGCCATGCCGTTGTTGCTTTAGAGGTGTGGCAGGACGCACCATCCTATTGGATTTAGAAGTCCTCACCACACAGGTCTTCTACCGAGTCGAGTATGTAATTCTCCAATACTTCTTGATATATTTCGGAGTTACATGGGTCTTCAAAACGCTTAACTATCCTACTCCTTCAGGGGCCATAAACTCCTTAAGATACTCTTTGTTGAATGCTTCTGTCGTAGTTCTCCAAACACGGGTACGGTTGTCACCACGGCAAACGCAGAACATTGATTCATCGCTGAGCAAAACGTTGTTCCATTCATCATCACTCAAGAGAAGATGCTCTCTCCACCAATTCACACGAGAGTTCCTTTGCTTGCGTGTCAGCGCGGGCTTTATTTTTGCAAACTTCAGTTGACCTGGATACGTGTATTTCATGCAGGCCCCACAGTCGATGAATGTGCCGAACGCTTTTAAAACAGTTTTTCTCGATGATGCTCTTCAGGCACCTTTCATCTCGCGCACTTGTTGCTCGTTTTCTTCGGCAGTTGCGTCATCTTGTCGCAAAGCTCTCACCACATTTGCGTTGCTGAATAGTTCTTGATACTGTGCACTGTGCACATTTGACTTTGTGGTGATTATTTTCTGCGTTTTACCGTTTTGATGTAGGACTATGATGAGGGTTTTCGTTGCTGCTGAAATGTCGCTTTTACGCCCCATTGCAGTGAGCCAAATAGCTTCCAAGTAGTGTTCAATGACAGAAATGTTATCTTACACACTTTCAACTTACCAACTTAGATGCGGAAGGCTCAACTAATATTTTGAACTAATAAAATACGTATTCTAATTTTCTGAATCGTTAGTTGAATTTTTTTACCTTATTTAAATGAACTAGTTTTGAATCTTACTTTTGTTACGCCAATAGCAAGACACCTTCTTCACTGTACAATTTTAATTTTAATGAAAGGATTTATCATTGGGTCAGTATGTCCATCAGAATGTTGTCATCTGTGAGTATTCTAATATTTTGAATAGGAGATGCAGAATATACCAGCGTCGCACGTACAAGAAATTTATAAAATTGTGCAGATGCGACGAAAACAAAATTATTCCTTAAGGCCATCATCTACAAAAAACAGAAGAGAGTATCGGGGGATAATTAAAGCACTTTGAGTAATCGATGTGTGGCGC
>JAHWFO010024992.1:0-18199 GCA_023313115.1 Rhysida immarginata
TCCTTTTCGTAGCAAAAAAGGACGGAGGACTGAGGAGGGGTTCTAGAAATTAAGGCGTCGACTACTAAGGTCATTTTGCGCCTTTTACACAAGTTATATCTGTACGCAGCCCGGGACAAACCAAACATCCATGCCCACGGCGGGATTCGAACCCACAGCCAGATGGACTAGAGAACTAGAAAGCCTACGCCCTAGCCCTCTCGGCCACTTGTCCGGCTGGAGGACTGAGGATGTGTATTGATTTTAGAAAATTGAATAGGATCTAGGGAAAACAGGTACCCCATACCGCGAATTGATAGCTTAATTGACAAGCTTACGAATGCCAAGTTCTTTACGAAGCTGGATATCCTAGACGCTTACTACCAGATTAGAGTTAGGGAGCAGGATATACCATTGACGGCATTTAAGACGCGCTATGGGTTATGAGTTCATGGTGATGCCCTTTGGTTTGAAGGGGGCATCAGCCACCTTTTCAAAGGCTTTGAATGAGGAATTGTGGGATGTTCTAGATCAGGGAGTAATATCATACTGATGATATTTTAATTTACGCTGAAGATTTAGGAGAGTTAAAGAGATTAACAGAGCAGATACTGGCGCGATTAAGGGAGCACAGATTTTTCCTGAAGTTAGCAAAATTTAAATTTGGAGTTAGAGAGGTGAATTATTTAGGGTATCACTTTTCGGGACAGGAGAGATCTTGCGATAATAGGCTGGTACAAGCTATTGAAAGTGGCTGGTGCCCAGGAATCTGCAGCAGGTCAGGTCATTTATGGGGTCGGTTCAATTTTATAGAGCATTTATCCCAAAATTTTCAGAAATAGCCGCCCCCATATTTCAATTGCTGTAAAAAGAGCAGCCATTTGTCTGGACGGAGAAAAGACTGAAGGCCTTTAATGCGTTAAAAAGCGCTTTAATTAGACCCCCCCCCCCCTGTTAAAGGTGTTTTCCCCAAATAAGAGGCTGCACATATTGGCAGATGCGTTGGAAGTGGCAATAGGACTAGTTGCACTGCAGATGCATAAAGGGAAGCTGTTCCCAGTCGCATTTGAGTCCAGGAAGTGGAGAAAGGAGGAATAGCATTTTTCCAATTATGAGAGAGAATTAATGGCGGTACTGTATGCGATTAGATGTTGGATGGCGTATGTCCAGCAAGTCAGGACGTGTGTATTGGCTCAGGGCAAACTGACCAGGGTACAAACGCATGCCAGTACAAACGCAGCGTCTTTTAGAGCTACAGTATCGTTACATTATGTAAGAGCAGAGAGGAATGTGTTTGCGGATGCGTTATCTAGGTATCTTGGCGATAAAGGAAATCAAGGGGCAAGGAAAGAGAAAAGTGGGGAAGCGTCACAAATCCCCAGTTCTTGTGAACGGGCCCCAGGGATTGTGTCACAAAATTTGGAAGGAATTAACATCAATTCCGCGCAAATCACAGTTCGTGAAGGAGGGGGCAAGCAAAAGAAAGGTGGAGAAGGAAAGCAGACGACAGGAAAGAAGGGAAATCCGGAGGACAGAGCGTCGCATGTTTTGAAATCAAAACAAAAAGGACATAGAAAGAGAAGGAAGGAGATTGGTAGAATAGCTGTTGCTAAAGGAGAGATGAAGAACGAGCAAATAGGAAAGCGCGAAAGGCCGAGAAGGTTTTTTAGGAAAAAAGAGAGAAAGAGAGGAGGAGAGCAGTTTGAGACTTTGATGAGGAAGGAGGAAAATTCAGAGCGTAGGTGTCCAGGCTACCTTCCCGGGGACTCGGAACCAAGAGGTGCTTCTAGGCGGGCACGCGAGCAGCAGGTTAGGCTTTTCAATATTTATCGAGAGAGTAAAGCCGCGAGTAAACCTCGCTGCCGCATGTTTCGCGGGAAACGAGAAGGGTTCTCCTCCCGGGAACCAAAAGGGGAAGGACAGCTGCGGACACGAAAAGCGACTCACGAGAGTGTTCGTTTGCCGGACGGCAAGGCGGAATCGCGCCTATGCAAAAATCTTCTCAAGCTCCTAGGTTCGTTGTGCTTCGAATAAAATGAGATCAAGAACCACGAAGAACGTTTTGAAATCGTAAATAAAACAAACTTTTTAATCCATCTGCTTACAACGTTCCATCCATCATAAAAAAAAACATTTCATAATAATGAAAACTCAACAATCCACTAAGCAACAATAATGTTACTCACCATCTAATAGTCATAAAACATTTTCTTTACAACAATCATTTATCTTATTTATGAATAAATATATGAATACTATTAATTATTACACTAACAATTCCACCCTTTATCGTTTCATATCTTTATTCCATAAAAACATTCATCTTCCTTAAACAAGATTCCATCCGTATAGCTGTCAATATTTTGGTTAATATATCTGCCTCCATTTCTTCCGTTCCTATATGTTGCATTTTAATTTGACCTCTTCGTGCTTCATCCTTAACGAAATGATACTTCCTACCAATATGCTTCGTTCTTGTCTTCTTTCTCATACTCTCTATCCATGTTATAGCTGCTGCACTATCTGTGTGAACTTGTACTGGTAATTTAATCATCGAACTCATTCTTATTTCGTGTAATAATTCCTTCATCTATTTCATATGACGAACGGCATCGCAGATACTCATTAGTTCTGCTTCACATGTTGAAAGGGCCACTAAATGCTGCTTTTTAGCTTTCCAACAAACTTTCGAATTTCCTAACTTTACACAATATCCAGAAACACTTTTAGCATTCTTCGTATTGCACCAGCTTGCATCGGCGCTCAATGCTAAAACTCCTCGGTGTCTGTCAAAAAATAATTTATAATGTTTAGTCCCTTTAAGGTATCTGTAAACTCTCTTAACTCCTGCCAAATGATCTTCTCTTGGTGATTTCGAAAATTGGGAAAGTAAACTAACTGTAAAAGCTAAATCTGGTCTAGTACTTGTAGCTAAGTACATGATACATCCCAACATTTCTTGATATATTTTCTCATCAATCCTTTTCGACTCACTATCTTGCTTTAAATTCTGTAACTCTCCCAGTGTCTTTGTCGAGTTACAATTTCCTAAATTGAATCTTCTTAAAATTTTATCTATATAATGTTCTTGGGTGATGTATATCCCTTCATCTCTTTCACTAATTTCTACGCCCAGATATTTTTTTCTTCTTCAGATTGGGTTAAAGTCAATTTCTTTCTTAACTTTGTTATTACTCCATCTAATATCTGGTCATCTGACCCTATTATCAATATATCATCTACATATAAACCGATGAATACTTTCTTCCCATATTTTTGTAAATGATAAACACATGGATCAGAGTCCACTCTTTTCAAACCTGTCTCCTCCAAAATTTCTTTCATCTTCTCGTACCAACATCTGCCGGATTGTGGTAAACCGTAGACGCTTCTCTGCAATTTAAACACCGTTTGATGTTTCTTTTCCATTCTTCAATAAACCTTCAGGAATGTTCATATATACTTCTTCTCTTAATGTTCCATGTAAATATGCCGTTTTCACATCATAAACTTGTATCTTCATATTTCCTTGAGATGCTAGTGCTAACAAAACTCTCATAGAATCCATTGTAATCACCGGTGCAAACGCTTCCACGTAATCTATTCCAGCATGATGTCCTGAACCGACCACGACCAGCCTGGCCTTATATCTTATAATTTCTCCTTTCCTATTCTTTTTCTTCACAAAAACCCATTTGGGCTTTAATACCTTTTTATCTTCTGGCTTATCTACTATCTTCCAAACATCATGTATTTTCATAGAATTTAATTCTTCCTCTACAGCTCGTATCCATTCTTCAGAATCTTCTGATTGTATAGCTTGCGTATATGTCGTTGGATCAGCTGTATCGTCAACCGTTAAATTAACTTCATACTCTTTCACTTTTTCTTTCTTCATTTTCAACCTCTAAGATCTTCTTACTCCTTCTTCCGATAGCTTCTGTTCCCGTATTTCTATCTGTTGCTCATGTCTCGCTTGTATCTCTTTATTACTCACTCCAGCTTTTCTACCTTTTGACCTGGAACTTCATTCTGCTTCTCTTGAAATTCCTGCATTAGATTCTTCTTCATCCTTTGTTTCTTCTCTTTCTTTTAAATCCTGCTCTCTTTCTTGATCAAGATTATCATCGATCTTCTCCACACCCTCATACTGCATCACAGCATCATCTTCATTTATTACATTTTCTGGCATAAGTTTCAATACATCTTCAATACTTGATGCATTTTTAAATAATTGTTTCCCCAACATACTTTCATTGAACTTCACTGCCCTTGTTTCAATTACTTCTTCTGTCTCCACATCAAACACTCGATATGCCTTTCTACTCCTTGAGTACCCTCTAAATATTCCTATTCTTGCCTTTGGTTGCAATTTTCTTCTTTTATTTTTACTAACAAAATAATATGCCACACATCCAAATACCTTGAGGTATGAGACTGTAGGTACCATTCCAGTCCATTGTTCCATGGGTGTTTTACCTTTTAACCAACTGCATGGTATTATGTTTTTCAAATACGCTGCGGTCGCAATTGTTTCTGCCCAGAAAGTCATTGTAAACCCGAATCAATCAACATTGCTCTCTGGCTTTATCTAACAGTATGTGATTCGTCCTTTCCGCTACTCCGTTACTTTGCGGACTATAAGGAACAGTTTTTTGATGTCAAATTCCATATTCTTTTAAAAATTCTTTAAATTGATTATTTACAAATTCTCCTCCATTATCTGTCCTACAGATTTTATCTTCATTCCGGTTCTATTCTCGTATTCCTTCTTGAATTCTACAAAATTCTTCAATGCTTCATCTTTCAACTTTAAGAAATATACAAATATTCTTCTACTATATGAATCCACCATCGTAAAGAAATACCCTGATCCTCCCAACCTTTTCCACTTCTATGGGACCAGATAAATCCATATGTATTAGTTCCATTACATGTTTCGTTTTTTCAACCTTTACCGACTCAAAAAGTTTTTGGGTCATTTTTCCTAACTTACAACCGTCACATATTGGGATCTTTCCAGAAGTTATATTTAATCCTCGAACCATTTTCTTTTTCATTAGTTCATCCATGTATCTTTCATTTAAATGCCCCAATCTTCTGTGCCATAATAATTTCTCTGTAACTGCTTTATTTGCTCCTACGTCGAGACAATATTCCTCCGTTATGCTTTCTTCTGACTTTCCTGTTTTCATCACAAATAAATTATCCTGAACTTTTGCTTGAATGATTAATTCATTATCTCTAATATAAATGTTTGCTCCATCTTCTTGAAAAATAACGGTGTTACCTCGTTTCATCATTGCTATCACTGATAAGAAATTCGTTTGAAACTTTGGTACGTATAATACATCCTTTATCTCAATATTTACTTGCTTCCCATCTTCTTGTATTGCTTTCAACTTTATGGACCCTTTGCTTCGGCATTAATAGTTCTTCCCTCGTCTGCGATCGAAATTCTTGATTCATCCACTTCTATGTCTTCTAGCCAATCCCGCCTATTAGTCATGTGCGTTGTGCATGCTGAATCTATGTTCCAGATTTCAGATTGACTTCGTTCACCTTCCTCTTTATTGAAATTCATATAAAGAGCGTGATGTTTATTCTCACTTACCATGCTAGAATGTTGTTGCTGCTTATCTCTGTCTCTGATAAAATTATTCTTCTAGCCTTCCCTGAACGTTCTTTTCCACTCTGTTTTCTCTCTTCGTTCGTGTTAGCTGCACGATGCCAGCAGTTTCTCGCAATATGTCCAAACTTTCCACATAAAAAACAACCTTCTTTGTTTTCCTGTTTACTTCCTTTTTTCTGCTGTCATTTCTTTACACGATAGGCACTTTCATTTATGTCATTACTGTTTCTTTTCAAATTTCTCCTGTTTTCTTCTTCTCGCGAACATTGTCTCACTTCTTCAACTGATGCGTTCCGTTGCGTTCTGTTGACCGACTCATAATCACTATGAATTTCTCCAACTACATGAAACACCGTTTTTCTTTCTGACATTGGGCTACCTAATGCTGCACATCTACTAGTTATATTCTTAGCTCTAATAAAATAACTATCTACATTTTCATTTTGTTTTATCCATATGTCTTTAATCTCTAACATCGTGTCAATAATGAGGTCTTCTGCTTTACCCTCGTACATTTTCTTCAAATCGCCCCATATATATTTTGCGTCGGTGCATCCAATAAACATACCAGCATGTTCATCACTCAAGTTCATTACGATTAATCCAAATACCTCATCATTTTTGTCTTCCCAAATCTTCCTTATCTTCTTTTCTTCTTCACTCGTTTCTTCTTTAACTTTAGGCTTGACCCCTTCTATCATTTCCTTGAACAATTTTCTGGTCTTCAACACAGCACTCATTTTCATTCGCCATGTCAGATAGTTTTTACCATTTAGTAGATCACTTCTGTTCATGGTAAAACCGTGCGAATCTGCCATCACGTTGTAGCAATCACTTGACGATGAACTTATCTTTCCCCGTCTTCTTCCACTGATTTAGGGCTAATTCAACCCAAGTTCTTCCTTGTTTTGTTCCGACGATTTCCACACCTGGTTCTTCACAGCAACCGCAGACCTCTGCTACCATTAATTGTTGTGCTTAGAATAAAATGAGATCAAGACCATGAAGAACGTTTTGAAATCGTAAATAAAACAAACTTTTTAATCCATCTGCTTACAACGTTCCATTCATCACAAAAAAAAAACATTTCATAACTAGGTGATATACCCGGCGTTGCTCAGGCTCTTTTTTGATGAAAGTTTGCAATATCTGAATGGGAATATACAGTAAAAATTAACACATTAAAAGAGTAAAACTTCATATAGAAAAACCGAAAAAAAATCTATTAAATGGAATGTTGTGTATAGCTGAGCGAGTTTACCATAGTGCCGAAGAAACTATGTGTGGAATAATGTGTATGGCTGCGAAAGTGGGAAGAAATAGAATGAAAATGAAACAATAGTTTGATCTGACGTTTTTTCAGCCCCGGCTATGGCTGTAGTTCTTCTATTTTATGTGACCTGACCTTTAAAAATTCATTTGTTTATCTAAAAATTAAACAATACTAAAATTCTCTTCATGGATGGCAGTGGATGTACATGATCGTTTGTGTCTGTGTACTCTGCAATTCCAACAATTGATAAACTGTTAGGAAATAAAGAAATTAATCTGGAGCAAACTCCAAGCATGAGGTAAATGCTATTAATTAGAAAAAATGGATGGAAAAATTCTGCGACTTGGATTTGAACCAGGAACGGCGACTGTCATGGTCGACACATCTACTAATTGGGCTATCGCAGACACGTGAACAGCCATACTGTCACTAAGTGTCTTAAAGACAACCAAGTAACCTTTACTGGTGTTTGCTAAAGTTTAATTTCTTTATTTGTTATTGTGTGTTCATCAAACTTTCTGATGGTTTGGATAGGAGAAATTCACGAAATTTCATGTAGACAATGAACTTCTTCTTGCTTTGAAGATCAAATTTGCAAATTTCATCAAGATTGGAATTAAACTAAAGATTTATATAAGAAAGAAACACACATGGACCTATCTGTTCGTTATGCATTTCAAAACTCACCGTTGACTCGAATGCTGACGACTTTGCTCAGTCCAGAGCCGATGCCATTGGTGGCTTGGCAAAGGAAATGTCCCTCGCTCTCTTTGGTCACGTGCATGATGACGAGGGAACCGTTGTCGAGGAGTTTGTACCATGGCTAGACCAATCTTGATGAAATTGTTCATGGTAATTCCGATGGACCCTGGGAAGGTTTTAGGTAAGTCATGGTGGAGATATCGCGCTTCATGGATAGCACACTCTACAATTCGTTAACTCCCTCCCTAAAAGAGGTTAATGTGGTTAATTACGTAGTGGCATCACAGTAAATGTGTTACATTTGTAGTGCAACACCAGTTAATGTGTTAACAAATTTTCAGTCCCCCTTCCCCCTCCCTTAGGGATTGGTTTCCCCTATTCTTATTTTTTTTAAACCACCCCTCTATTACAGGAAACAAAACAAAAAAAATTATCCAAATCGGTCAAGCCGTTTTTGAGTTTTAACGAGACTAAAGAACAACAATTGATATAGAAAGATGAATTCAGAGAATTAAGGAACTTTGTCTACAGCCTCATCAACATCTTTCACCAATATGTAATTGTTTCAATAGTATTGTATTCAGTCAAAGAGCGTGGAATCATGTCCTGAATGTGGTTGATCATATTGATAGTACCAGTTCAGCAGCAAGGAATGCTCTCTCACACAATCAGTGTGAGATCTTTATAATTTTTTAATATTCAGGGTGAATTTTAAGTACACCGACAAACTGCAGGGAACGGTTCCTGACTGTAAATGGAGCTCAAAAGGTCATATCAACATGTGTCCAGAAATGCATTGTTGCCACGGTAGAAGGCACGATGGAGCGCATTATTCGCCAACACCTCAACAACATCTTCCCCAGATGTTGGATAGGACGCGGAGACCCTGTAGAATGCCTTGCTCGATTACCGGACTTAACCCCCCCCCCTGTGGATTTTAACTTCTGGGGGCATCTGAAAAGCAATGTCCTATGTGCCGGGACGAATTCCACACACACCGTCCATTTCTGGACATATGCCGCCTTTTTTACTCCATTTCCAGTCAGGAACCCCTCCCTATAGTTTGTCGGTGTACTAAAATTCACTCTGTATTTAGATAAACATTATCTATAACTTCAATAAAAGAAGTTACTACAAAAAGGGAAATTTCTTACATCTTTACCAAAGTTTTTAATAAAAAAAGAAATAAAAAAGGATTTTATTTTATTTATATATTTATTTATTTATTTATTTATTACATTTTATAATTATCCCCCTTGAATCATTAAGGCAAGCATCGTAGCTAACGAAAAACACCCTGGCAGTGAAAAGTCACCTGATCTTCTTAGTGGAAGCAACAATGTAACCTTCATTGTTTCAACAAACAAAAAAATGCTGATTGCTAAAATCCAAGATCGAAATGAAGATTACATTGTTGCTTGGACTAAGATGATCAGGTGACTTTTCACTGCCTGGGCCTGTCTTTTTCGTCGTCATGTATTAATTTCATAAACCATTGTTGACGCAACATATACACACGATCAGCCGATTGTTGAAACAAACACCACTGGCTGATTGTTCAAACATGCAAGCAAACAAACATAAATCAAGTCTATTTCATATTTTCAATCCCCCTTTCCCCCCCTTAGGGGTTGGTTCCCCCTATTCTTATTGTTTTTAAACCACCCCTGTATTACAGGAAACAAAACAAAAAAAAATTATTCAAATCGGTCAAGCCGTTTTTAAGTTTTAGCGAGACTAACGAACAGCAATTGATTTTTATACAGGGTGTTTCAAAATTATGTACAATAAATTTAGTGACATATTCTTCAGGTCAAAAGAAGACGAAAATGTTCTATAGCACTTTGTCTGGAAACGATTTGTTTGCGAGTAATCCAATATCATGGGGGTGGCCGTGGCCTGGTTGTCTCGTCGGTTGGCTTGCCAATCGATGGAGTTCAGCAACTTCAGGCGCGGCCAGCTGCTGGTTGGGTGACGGCCTGGGCTTGAGGGCCACCGCTGGCGGGACAGCTATTTGGGGCGCGGCTGTTGGGGGACTTTGGTCTGACCCATTTGCCGATTGACCATAGCTGGTGTTCCAGCAGTTGGTGACAGCCTCTGGCTCGTTTATCCCCAGCAGCTTTTCCATCATGAAACCCCCCGTGCTTCGGAGGGCACGTTAAGCCGTCGGTCCCGACTGCTACTGTCATCTCGTAACAGTCGTTATTAATGGGATGGCGCAAAACTCCCTCGTAGGAGTAGGTGCACGGTAGTTAGCGGACGATATTTTAGCAGTTCCAGCGTTTCGACCCAACACTAGGTTGAGTGGTTTGTTCCATTTAAACCTACTTTAGGGTTGTTCCATTAGTTGTGTACGGTTGTTTCCATTACTGTAGTTTCACTACTGTACATCCACTAGGAATATCAATTTCAGAACGTTTGCGTGCTTTGACATGCGCATTACGATTTACGTAAAAAAAAGTCATGTACACGTATTCCAGTGCAGAATACACTGACATGCACCTAATGTATGGTCTTGCGGACGGAAATGCTGTGGAAGCAAGAAGACTCTACCAAGAACGCTTTCCGAATAGACGTTTGCCAAATAACCGAACATTTGTATCTGTCGACAGACATTTGAGGGAGCGTGGTTCCTTTGGCCGTCAAACAGGACAAGGGCGGCCTGTAGCACATTCTCCGGATGAGGAGGATGTGATAATTGACATCATACATGATGAACCACAGACAAGCACCCGTCGTATATTCTTCCATGGTACACATTCCGCACTCATCTGTTTGGCGCATTCGTCACCGTCAGCTTTTGCATCCATACCACCTGCAACTGGTTCAGGCACTGAACCCAACGGACTATCCACACCGACAACGATTTTGCCAATGGATACAACGTCGTCATGCTGCAGACCCTAGTTGTCTCAGCCAGATACTTTTCACGGACGAAGCAACCTTCACCCGGACAGGAATCGTAAATTCTCACAACCAGCACCATTGGGCAGATGCTAACCCGCATGTTACCAGAGCTCGAGCGCATCAAGAGCGTTCCTCCGTGAACATTTGGTGTGGAATTGTCGGAAATAACTTAATTGGCCCTTATATGTTGCCGCCACGATTGACTGGGCGAGCGTATCTTTTGTTTCTGCAGAATGCATTGCCAGAATTACTGGAAGATGTTCCTCTTTTGATAAGATCTAACATGTGGTTCATGCATGATGGCGCTCCAGCACATTTCAGCCATGTTGTGCGAGCACACCTTAATGCTGCATACACGAATCGGTGGATAGGTCGAGGTGGACCGGTAGCCTGGCCTGCAAGATCACCCGACCTTAATCCCTTGGACTTTTTTCTGTGGGGTCATGTGAAAACAATCGTCTACAGCACAGAAGTTCCTAACATTATGGATCTGCGACAACGAATTGAAAATGCATGCCAAACCGTTCGTAATGCTGACGACGAACTCTTCCATGACATTAGACGGTCGCTCATGCAACGAGCCGAAGCGTGCGTGCGAGCTGGTGGCGGGCACTTTGAACAATTCCTGTAATTTGGAGCCACGGGTTTAGTTGGCTGTATCGCGTAAATAAATCGTTTCCAGACAAAGTGCTATAGAACATTTTCGTCTTCTTTTGACCTGAAGAATATGTCACTAAATTTATTGTACATAATTTTGAAACACCCTGTATAGAAGATAATGAAAACTCAAATATCCATTAAGCAACAATAATGTTACTCACGATCTAACAGTCATAAAACATTTTCTTCACAACAATCATTTATCTTATTTATGAATAAATATATGAATACTATAAATTATTACACTAACAGTGACAACATTCAAAAAATTTGTAAACAACGACTCAGTTTTGGAGATGAAAAATTACCCACAATTGCGTCAGGTTTAATATTCTCTCTCACCTGAATTATATATACTGTTGTCGTCGGTGCGAGAAATAATTATATACACGCATAAGGTGTTCCCGAACATAGCCACACAAATTGAGGACCGACAGTGGCTTTGAGAACGTACAATTCTTGCACCAAAGAATGAGAATGTAAATAAAAAAACGACATCATTTTGCGAACGTACAATTCTTGCTATTGACTCTATTATGGACCAGGAGCAAGCTGAAAAATAACCCAAGTTCAGTGTGACAGTAGGGCCAGTAATATTATTGAGAAATTTGGATGCCTCCACATTACGCAAATGGTACTAGACTGACAAAAAAAGCATACCTTCCTTTTATGTCCACTATCACCCAGACAACAATTATCTAGGTTACAATTTCCTTTGCGATTTGTTTTCGCAATGACGATTAACAAGGGCAATATCTTTATGATCCTAATGGCCTGACAAAAAATAATGTACCCAAAGGCATTCGAGTAACACATTCTATGTCAAAATAATGGACCTTTATGCATAACTAACATTTATTAATTTTTTGTAAATAATTGCCAATTACAATATTTGAACAATTTTGCATTTAATATATTGTTATTATATAACCTTTTAATTTTCTTAAAACAATTTTGCTGATTTTTGTGAAATTTTGTATGTAATCGTATTAATGCTACTTTTTAATAGCACTTTTTTTTTCTTTCAACTATAGCGGGCAATCAGATAGTATTCAATAATGCTCTTCATGAATCTCCATGAATTGCTATTCTCATGCAAGTGAACACATAAGTAAAAGAAGCCTCATAAGCATATGCTAAGTTACAACGCATTTCAAGCATTATTTTTACAGGTTTATTCCGAATATTATTTTTTTTTTTGGTTCAATTTATTGCTGGCCCCTATTTGTCTTCACAACAAAACCTTTGCTGAAATCTATGAGGTGTAACATGCTCTTTACACCCTCTGAAGTTTCAGGATAATTCGTAAGTTATTTTTCTAGATATTCAACAAAACGTCTAAAATCGATAGTGTCCACTGTTAATTGGGCTGTCAGTGTACAACTGATCGCCATATCGCATATATTCAGAGTGTCCCATTTTAAAGTTTCCCCTGGAATATCTCGAAAACAACACATGGGATCGAAAAAAGTTCCGAATGAATTTTATTTATCTCGGAGGGGGCAATCGAATGGTACTAAAATAGACCCCTCCCCAGATTGCCCCCATAGGGGGGGATCTATTTTAGTACTATTCGATTGGCCCCTCGAGATAAATAATGTTCATTCGTATCTTTTTTCGATCCCATGTGTTGTTTTCGAGATATTCCAGGGGATATTTTAAAATGCGGCACACTGTAAATTAAACGGTAACATCGTACAAAAGATAAGAATTAAAACCTGAGTAATTGAGGCGAAAAGACTGTAAAAAAAAGTGAAAAAACCTTCATTTTGCAAAAAATTGAGAAAAGAAATATCGGATACGTTGATTCGTTGGCAGGGATTGTCAACAGTCTTTCTTTATAGGGGCATGGCAAAACTTTTCTAAATTTAAATTATTCATTATTTGAGTCGATAGAAAACCGAATTGTTTATTTATGAAATTCAAAACAAAACTTACGTTTCACCAAATTAAACAACTAAAAAGGTAACTTAACCGACTAATAAAGTAGCCTTTTACAAGAAATTTCTGGTTATTTTAATAGTTAAACTTATCATGATTAAAAATCTGTTACTTTTTCTGCTTCTCAAATTTAGTAAATTTCACGATTAATTTTTCTTATAGAATTAAATATTTTGAAACAAAACTTGCAATATATTGATTAAACTATCTCTAGAATAAAATGGAAACTCTATTTATTTGAAGTCTAGACTTCCTGTTTACTTTTTCATTACCGGCTTGAGAAGACAACTGCGTGATAGAAAACTAGTGTGGATATAAAAATAGGAAAACTGAAACTAGACAGAAAAACAATCATACAAACACTCAAGAAACGTCTTCTTTGCGTGTTTCGTAATGTTAGTCATACTGTCTTATTCTTGAAGCTAAAATTAAAAAGGAGATTATTGTGATTGTATACATATGCATAGTGTTGTCTCTGCAAGGAAAAAGTTATAAAATATGAAATTTATACGGTACATGTATAATCAATAATGCTCTTTTATTTTATTGAATAAAACTTATGCAATCGTAGTAAATATTTTATTTATATGAATTTTTAAAATAATTTAAAATCAATTTAGATTTGTGGAAGTAACTGAGGTAGCCCTAAGTTCTACTGATAAAATACAGAAGAGGTAAAGAGAGGAAGAAATTTTGAAAATTAAAAACGTTAAGTAAAGTCGCATGTTATCGCATGATAAAAATAGATCTTATTTAAAAAATAATACACTACATATGAAATAGACCTCATTTGAATACTGGAAAGTAAGAGTTCGCTGAATAATTACATTATCGTATAAAATCGAATTACGTTTTAGTTATTAGAATTATTTGATTATTGTTAGAAGAAATTGAAATAAATTCTATCAATAATAAATTTTTTGTTATTGGCTAAAGTATTAAGTTTTAATAATAGTATTAGAAACAGAAATTAAACAGTATTTGCTGCATCAATAGCTGTTCCAAACAAAAATCCTTGTTTCATCAACGTAAAATGAATTACGGCTAACGTATAGTAATTTTAAATTGGAGTTTAGCATAGCAGTTAACGTTCATTTTATTAAGTGAATTTTGAATTATGTGTTTTGCTGTCAAAATTCTGTCTTGATTACATTAATTTGGGAAGTTCGTTTGCTTGGTTTTAACGTCCCTTTCAACTTCTATGGTCATATCAGGACACCATTATAGGAACCGCAAATTTTGCCTCGCAAAGGTTCTTTAACGACTACACGGGACCAACAGCTTTACTTCCCTTTCGAAGGGAGTGCGTCATCTCAGGATTTTCCCCCTGAAAAAAATATTCGTCGTCTTCAGCCGGGATCGAACCCGCGTCCTCGGAGATCAGAGGCGATCACGCAATCTCTCAATTTTGCCACAGGAGCTATCATGGCGCTGTTTAACTTCCCTCTCTGATTGTTTATAATAAAGGAAATAAACTACATTTTTAAAAACAAAATTAAACTGACTTCAAAAAACTACGAAAAGGCACTAAAAAGTGAAAAATAATGAATTAAAGATTAAATTCAAAAGATAATAAAATTACTTATTAATATACTACATATTATGATCCCTTTATATAATTCTAGAGTGACAATTCTTATCAAAACCTGTTACGTATTAATTTCAATAAAATATTATTATATACACTACCTACTGATCTGTTTGAAGTCGGTGCCAAGCCAAATCGGTAACAGGTACTATATCGATCATGAAATATTCCCCACCTGAATATTGCGTTATGGGAAATGTTGCGCTCACTCCTAGAACTTGTTCAGTTGTCCACGTTTTAAGATTTGGAAAACAATAGCTTCTGTATCCAAGCGAAAGGATAACGATTTTAAAGTCAAGTTTTATATAGCGTATTCACTTTTTTTCGTTTCATAGAGAACTGTAAGAAATTTAATTCATAAGGTAGTAGAGGGTTTCAAATTGTCCACGTCCCACAAAGCAAGGCGCTAGCATACATACAAACACCTCTTGGTAGAAATGAGTGACAATGTCGTTCCTTTAATCGGCATGCGGATTTAAAACTATCATTTTCCAAATGATTTATTTAACTTACTGTTATTTATACAATCTATTTCAAGGTTTATTAATTTCGAAATTAATTTTATGATGCAACCTCATTGAAGAAAGTTTTTAATCACCAGAATATTCACCAAACATCCCTTTACCAAGTGGCTCCGACTTTTCGTAGTAGCATTTTCCTCCCTATCTCAAAAATAGATTAATCTGTTTCTAGAAACATCGGAGCTTTAGCTATTAGAGAAATATAACAGGAAGAGTTAATCGATCATTCTCTCCCTGCAAGTGAGGCGTGGAATAATTCGTGATCGGTATTGTACTTAAGCGACGAAATGTGTGAGCGAGAGCTCATTCTGAGTAACGCAACCAAAACGGGCACACACGTGCAGGCAGACGTTGTTGGCGGATGGCTCAAATTATATTGAATTTTTGAATAACGTTGTTGATAAATTTGTATGATTTGTCTGTTGCAGATAAATTTATTGGTCAGTCTATGATCAGTGATAGCATATTTAGGTATTTCATTACAATTATATTCAGTTACTAATTAAGTTGTTTTTATCGCAAAGTATTTTTACGTTTCGGGCTTGGCACCGACTTCAAACAGATCAGTAGGTAGTGTATATAATAATATTTTATTGAAATTAATACGTAACAGGTTTTGATAAGAATTGTCACTCTAGAATTACATAAAGGGATCATAATATGTATGTAGTAATGTAGGTATATTAATAAGTAATTTTATTATCTTTTGAATTTAATCTTTAATTCATTTATTTTTCACTTTTTAGTGCCTTTTCGTAGTTTTTTGAAGTCAGTTTAATTTTGTTTTTAAAAATGTAGTTTATTTTTCCATTTTTAGTGTCTTATTCGTATATATTAAGTATGGTATTATAAAAAACTACTATAAGTGACGTGTATAGTAGAACATAAAGTTAGAACGTTTCGCAAAAAGTGTGCACGAAAGTGTAAATCCACCCATTTGGGTGACTTTCAATGAAAATCATGAACGTTTGCCAAAAGGGTGCATGAAGTTAACTTCAGTGTGAATATGCGTGTATTTTATATCATACTAACTGATATACCCGGCGTTGCTCGGGCTCTTTTTTTGATGAAAGTTTGCAATATCTGAGTTTGTAATATCAGTTCTTCCCGGTTCGTGTTGGAATGTTGTGTATAGCTGAGCGAGTTTACCATAGTGGCGGAGAAACAATGTGTCGAATAATGAGCATGGCTACGAAAGTGGGAGGAAATAGAATGAAAATGAAACAATGTTTTTTCAGCCCTGGCTAAGGCTGTAATTTTGTGTGACGTGACCTTTAAAAATTCATTTGTTTATCTAAAAATTCAACAATTCCAAAATTCTCTTCTGGGATGGCGATGGATGTACATGATCGTTTGTGTCTGTGTACACTGCAATTCCAACAATTGATAAACTATTAGGAAATAAAGAAATTAAACTGGAGCAAACTGCAAGCACCAGTAAATGATATTAATTAGAAAAATGGATGGAAAAATTCTGCGACTTGGATTCGAACCAGGAATCTCGACTGTCATGGTCGACATCTCTACTAATTGGGCCATGGTTTCTTAATTGAAGAGGTCATTATGACACTTCCGTTTAAACGCGATCCCGCTATTATTTTGTCCATCGAAGTATGCTTTAAATAATCAGATATACAATAGAATTCAACATATAAAGCATAAGTTATCGATGTTTATTTTAAGGCACAGCTAATTATACATTTTAAGCTTTTTTATCTTAAATAAATGATTCAAAATGAATCATAAAAATTTAATAAATGAAGCATAGATTGCTCGTTCGCCATCTACTTCCGGTACATCTTCTGGTTCGCGCCGATAGCATTGGAACAGTTACGAGTGTCATAACCTCTTCAATTAAGAAACCATGAATTGGGCTATCGCAGGCACCTGAACAGCCATGCTGTCACTAAGTGTCTTAAAGACAACCAAGTAGCCTTTACCTGATGTTTGGCGTTTGCTCCAGTTTAATTTCTTTATTTCTTATTGTGTGTTCATCAAACTTTCTGATGGTCTGGATAGGAAAAATTCACGATCTGTGAACCGGGTGCCCATCTCCCATTGGGCTTTCCTTCTTGACAACTTGGTTGTCTTTAAGACACTTAGTGAAAACATGGCTGTTCAAGTGTCTGTGATAGCCCAATTGATAGAGGCGTCGACCATAACAGTCGAGGTTCCTGGTTCGAATCCAGTTCGCGGAATTTTTTCATCAATTTTTCTAATTGGTAAACTATTGCAGTTCACACTCTGCTCTCGAGGTCTTGAATTCATCACTTCTGGTGCATTCATCACTTGGTGTGATCTGGCAGTCGCAGTTTCTTCTGTTGACACATTTGCATCGACGGGCACAGGGTCACTCGCCACTTATTTAGTTGAAGCAGTGTGCTGGAAAAATCGAAACAGCACCAAGTGAAGGGGCTGCTTTCTATGCCACCTTTCCGCTGTTTCTCATTAGTCTGCTAACTCTCCATAATTTTTATTTACTACTCATTTTTAAAGTTTTCAAGAAAATGTGAAATTCTAATAATTATCAATTCCAAGAAAAGCACAAAGGACAGGAATTATATGTATTGTTAAAATTTCCGACGTCTTCTCACTGATTCTCAGAGGAGGAATACCCTTCCAGCTGTATGCTGACGACCATTACGCGAAACTTTAAATTATGGTCAGGAAATTAGAAAGCCCGAAGAATATATTTTATAAGAGGATGGTTTTCGATTTATGTATCTAAGTCGTGTGTCCTCAAAATATTTTTGTTAATGGAGTTTACAAAATGATCAGTCTTGAGATTCATTTACATGTCTTAATGAACATGTCTTACATACATAACTACTAGGTGATATGTCCGGCGTTGCTCGGTCTGTTTGTTTGATGAAATTTTAATGTCGTATCCCTAGCGCCATCTCTTGAGGAAACAAACAAACATAAATCAAGATATATTTACCCCCACCCCCTCCCTTTGGAGACATATAAACCTTACTCTGAACCTAACGAACATA
>JAHWFO010024992.1:18299-48198 GCA_023313115.1 Rhysida immarginata
TGGTCCATAATTTGAATTTAAATCCATGAATTAATATCGATAAATATTATTTTTTCGTAATCTCATGTAGACAGTGACCTTCTTCTTGCTTTGAAGATCAAATTTGCAAAGATTTATATAAGAAAGATACAAATATGGGCCTATCTGTTCGCTTTGCATTTCAAAATGGCTAGACCAATCTTGATGAAATTTTTCATGGTAATTCCGATGGAGCCTGGGAAGGTTTTAGGTAGGTCATGGTGGAGATATCGCGCTTCATGGAAAGCACAATCTATAATTCGTTACCCCCTCCCTAAAAGAAGTTATTTTGGTTAATTATATAGTGCAACACTAGTAAATGTGTTACGTTTGCAGTGCAACACTAGTTAATGTGTTAACAAACGGAAAATGAATTTTATATAAAAGATTATTTTTTTTTCGAAATCTCATGTAGACAGTGCTCTTCCTCTTGCTTTGAAGGTCAAATGTGCCCAATTTCATCAAAAACGGAATAAAACTGAAGATTTGTATAAGGAACATACATATATACATACAAACATCCATTTTTATATATATAGATATCATTTATATAAAATCAGCGACGGTGGACGTTGTCACAACAAAGAAAAAATCTAACAATGGGTTATTTCCCGATTATACAAACGGGTGTGTTCGCTTCTAGTCAACACCTCCTAGAGAGAAAGCCTGAGGACAAAAGGTATATACATTGTTACATCATCATCAAGCGGCTATTGTTAATCGTATTTCTACCAATAATAAGCCCTAAATTTGGCCGCTTGATGATGATGTAACAATGTATACACCTTTTGTCCGCAGGCCTTTCCTCTAGGAGGTGATGTTCTAGTAGTGAATGGTTTTAGTTTGTTAAGTGTAGTGTATTAATTAAATTGTCACTAATTTCGAAGTTTGTTTACCAAAGTTGTTTTTTTTTTCATATTTTTATAAAGCTATTTGTATTACTTTGGAAATTATATTAGCGTCATGGCTAGACTAACTAATATAATGAGGGCAAATAGGAATACGGAAACTACGAGGGTTGGGGCATAAGTCATGGCAACTATATTTTTTTTGTGAGAATTCGATCGTGAGTGGAAAATGTGAAATATATAGATGAAAGGACAAGGAATAGAGGAAAGGTATGGACATTTAACAACACAGAAATATTTTGCTCTTCATGTTTATTAAGGTACTTGATATAACGTTACAACTTTCATGTTCCAGAATCATTACAGAACACATATCCATTCTAAAGGGCCTCAAAGTAGTCCCCTGAACGTTCACAGTACGCTGCCAACGATATGATAGGCTCCCATATCATCTGCTTCACCATTTCTCTCACCATGCGGAAATCTGGTCACCTCCTGTTGCACAATACTGTATTTGCAATGTCCATTCGTGTCCGAAGCTGTCTACCACGTAATGGTTCCTTACCGTCCGTATAAGGTCAAAATCACATGGAGAAAAGTCCGGAGATTATAGTGGGTGCTCCAATTCTTACCAAAGCCAGCGGAAACCGGCTATTGTGATATACGAGCGTTGTTCAACTCGGGTTACATCCATCCTCGACCGCGGTTGACTAAGAACTGATTTAACATTGTTCTCAATGCAACAAAAGAAAATCACAGCGCCATCTGGTGTTGTGGAAATATACTATGAATGAACGGTTTCCTCGAGACATGACATTTTGTGATACCATTCCTTAGCTATGAGAAAAAAAATAGTTGCCATGACATATGCCCCAACCCTCGTATTAAATAAAGTAAAATCTTGTAAACATTCCAAGTAGGAGCTTTAGCAGCGAAGCAGAAACAATTTATACATTTATTAAAAAGAAATTACCCCCCTCCCCCCGAGTAGGGGAAGGCAAGTGGCAGATCCTGCGGTCATCTATTTTTACTCCTTTATCTTCACTTTTTACCTCTCCCCAAGTTTTTTAATCAAGTTTTTTTTTAATCAAGTTTTTTTCCTCGAACGTAATATGTATAAAATGTAAAGAACTCGTATCTTCTTTCCTTTTTCATCATTTCCAAACGTATGATATATAACATGCCATATGTTGTCATAATTCTAAGGACCAAGTGATTGCCACCCCCGCAAATCCGACTCCCCTGGAACCATTGGGCCTAAACTTCATAGTACTGTAGATCTTGCCTAGAGGAATCTTGATACCGAATTTCACGCCTATACGTACCTAAATAGCACACAGATATGTTGCCCTCCCTGAATCCCACCCCGTAATTCCGACTCCAGTTTACCAATCAAAACCAAACTAAATAGTACAGACGGGCATGCCCATATTAAGCTACATTCCGAGTTTCAACCTTCTACCTCAAAAAATGTAGAAATTATGAAGGGGTACACAGTTAAGACATTATAAAACCAATAAGTAGCTCCATTCTTCCGATACTTAATTATACATTATGAGCACTTAAGCAATCGTGCGTCGACAATGCGATTTCACGTGCGCGCGCCGATGTCAGTAATGCTTAAAAGATGAAAAGAAGTAACAATATATTCCTTCTTGACAAATCGATTGTTACAGGTATTGGACATTGAAACTGAAACACCTTCGCAAATAGCACTGGTTACCCCCAGGGCTGAATAGAACCTTCTGCTAGGTAATTAATCGTATGCATATCAATGAATCACGTGTCAGAGGTCTTGATAGTCACTCCAGTAGAAAAGTTCGATAGTAAGCTTCAAATTGTCTGTGCAGAGCGCTATAATGGGAGACATATCCGACTTCAAAAGAGGGCAGATTGTTGGGGCGCGTCTAGCAGGTGCATCTGTGTCCAAAACTGCCACACTTTGTGATGTCTCACGTGCTACAGTATCCAGGGTGAAGTGTGCATATGAACAGGAAGGACGAACCACGTCCAGGAGGAGCAACTGCAGGGGAAAACGGAAGTTGTCGGAAAGAGACGTCAGGACATTGACCAGGATTGTTGCACGAAAGCGGAAAACCACCGCAGCAGAAATCACCGCAGAAATGAATACACACCTCCAGGAACCTGTGTGCACGAAGACAATCCGTCGTTACCTGCATAAATCCAACATCCATGGCAGGGTTGCTATACCGAAGCCTTTCATCAGTAGTACAAATGCCTCCAAGCGGGTTCAGTGGTGCCGGACGCATAAAACCTGGACGTTGGATGACCTCAAACGCGTCATATTCTCGGATGAGTCCAGCTACACTGTCTTCCAAACAACAGGGAGGGTATTCGTCTGGAGGAGCCCCTCTGATGCCTACAACCCAGACTGCTTGGCACCCACAGTCAAACACGGAGGTGGATCAGTAATGGGTGGATCAGTAATGGTCTGGGGTGCAAACTGTGCAGGACCTCTACCGATCCTTCCCAAGACGTGTTGCTGCTGTACTGGCTGCCCACGGTGCCCCAACACCTTATTAAATAAAGATTTTGGATTTCTACCAGGTGTTTCAGTTTCAATGTCCAATACCTGTATATGACATGCCATTATCTTTGTATTCTTTACACTCACTATTTTATCACGTGAATTCGACTTGAAGGGGTCCATGAAAAATTATGAAAAGTTGATACGGCCGAGCTAAGACTTTGATGGTCATATTTCTGAAAACAGAATTTGAAAAAGTTAATTCATTTTCAAGTTATCGTGCAAACGGCGGACGGCCGGATAAATGTACAGACCAAGGGCGCATTCTTATAAGTAGCTTTTATGCTAAAGCTCCTAATAAGGAACGTCTGTCTAAGAATTGCAAGCGAAATGCTATATCACGTTCCCAAGAATCACCACTGGTTCGTCAAGCAAGATTATCTCAGATGAGAAGTTACATACGTTCTCAATTATCAAACGAGTCGACTGAAACCGCCAGCATCGCATGGGTGTCATTCGGGAAAGTTTAAATAAAATCTTGTAAACATTACAAGGAGGAGCTTTAGCAGTGAAGCAGAAATACATTTATACGTTTATTAGAAAGAAATTAACCCCTCCCCCGCCTCCCGAGTAGGATAAGGCAAATCATCTATTTTAACCCCTTCATCTGCACTTTTACCTCTCCCCAAGTTTTTTTTAATCAATAAATTGATTTTCTCAAACGTAATATGTAAAAAATGTAAAAAACCTCGTATCTTCTTTCCTTTCTCATCATTTCCGATCGTATGATATATCACATGCCATATATTGTCTTAGTTCTAAGGACCAAGTGACTGCCACCCCCCGCAAATCCGATCCCACTGGAACAATAGGGCCTAAACTTCATAGAATGTAGATCTTGCCTAGAGTAATCTGGATACTGGTTTTTACGCCTTTATGTACCTAAATAACACAGATATATACTGCCCTGTCTGAATCCCCGTAATTCCGACCCCCGTAAACCAATCAAAACCAAACAAAACAGTGCAGATGGGCATGCCCATAGGAAGCTACATTCTGAATTTGAACCTTCTACCTCAAAAAAATGTAGATATTATGAGGGGACGGACTGACATTATAAAACCAATAAGTAGCTCCATTCTTATCCTACTTACGAGGGTCAGTCAAATGAAAATCGGAAATATTTTTTTACAGCTCCTTTATTACAGACAGAGTTGGTACACTATTTTTCAATGTACTCCCCATCTTTTCGATGTATTACCGCCACCGAGTCGGGAAGGCATAGATACCTCGGGAAAAAATAATCTTCATATAATGGAGATCTTGATTATAGGAATCTGCATACCGAATTTCACTCCTTTATATGCATAAATACATCTAGACTTTTTTGGTCCCCTCTAATTTTCACCCCCAAAACTCCGACCTTAGTGGGCTAATCAAAACCAAACCAAAAATGTAGAAATGACGAAGGGTGATTCAAATCATGTATAAAATAAAACCAATAAGTAGCTCCTTTTTTCCGCTACTTAATAACCTTATAGATTACGCAGTGGCTACGTACAGTGCAACCTTGTACGCCTTCCGTTCAATGCAAAGGAAGTGGCAAGCTGTACCGCCATCTACCGACAGAATCAAAACAGTATTGTATGGATTCCGACATTAGAGGGCGTGTTTTGGCTAGCTGTTGTTATAGCAACCACACAATTGGCATGTCACGGTCGTGTGGATTTCAGATTTTCTTTTTTTCTGCTTTCTGGATGATTAGCCAATGTCGAAAGGAACCATGCCTTAAAGGTAAGCCAGCATTTTTTGAGCGTTCTAGTGTTGGGTTAGGTTAACTGAGGTTAACTTAGGTTTAACCATAAAATGAGATCCCGTAACGTTCTGGCAGCCATTTCTGTGACCACTAAAATATACGGATCATTAGCCTCCTGTAATCGGCCTGAAGGGAAACCAACTGCCCCCTGTAAACAAATAGGTTGGGTACGTATATAAATCGACGTCGCCGTGAGCGAAGCGTTAGCGGAGCGATGGCGTCCGCGTACTAGTATTGTAGAAGGGGAAACCAACTGCCCCTGTAACCGGCCGAGGGGAAACCAACTGCCCCCTGTAACCAAATATATTGGGGGTATGTTTGTAATTCGGGGTCGCCGTGAGCGAAGCGTTAGCGTCCACGTACTAGTATTGTAGAAGTGGCGGCTAGTATTGCGTCGTGATCAGATAGTTCAATTTAACCAGATAGGGAAGATGGTAAAGTTTTTCCCAATAAACAATATTCATTCTATCCCATATTAGCTGCTTGAAGCTAAGATAAAATTGTTTAAAACGTTGCATTTTTCCACTAAGCGATGGGAATCTGCGATATTGCTTGTTTCGAAATTAGAGAAAGTTTGGAATCTGAAACTGTTGGTAGATGGCGGTATAGCTAGCCACTTCCTTTGTATTGAACGGAAGGCGTACAAGGTTGCACTGTACATAGCCACTGCCTATAGATTATGAGCACTTGAGCAATCGTGAGGTCGGCAAAGCGATTTCACGTGCGCGCGCCGATGTTAATAATGCTTAAAAGATGAACAGAAAATAACAATGTATTCCTTCTTGACAAATCGATTGTTATATGACATGCCAGTATCTTAGAATTCTTTTCACTCACTGTTTTAGCGCGTGAATTCGACTTGAAGGGGTCCACGAAAAATTCTGAAAAGTTGATACGGCCGAGCTAGGACTTTGATGGTCATATTTATGAAAATAGAATTTGAAAAAGCTAATCCTTTTTCAAGTTATCGTGCAAACGGCTGCCGGACGGCCGGATAAACGTACAGACTAAGGGCGCATTCTTATAAGTAGCTTTTATGCTAAACCTCCTAATAAAGAGACTCCTCAACAACGCGAATATCGACTCGATGTTATTCGTCACCGTTTAAATAATGAGACTCCTGAACAATGAGAACATCGATTCGATATCATTCGTCAACGAACTAGAAATGAACTTCTTCACCAACGCACTCAAAGGCTAACCTCGATGACGTACTCTATCTATATATACAGTGTGATTTACATCGAATGTAAAATACTTAAAGGGGGTATTATAGAGGTTAAGATAAACACAAAACGTCCTATGAACATGGGTTCAAATATGAACGATAACTGAGATATGAACAGAAATAAAAATGCCGCCACCAAGATCAACAAGTTATAATAACTCAGATTCTGTAAAGCCTAGATTAATGAAATTTGGAGGAATAACAGAGTACATAAGACTGTGTATACCTTTAAAATTTGATCTAATTCTAACAAGAAGTTTCCAAGTTACTCATTCAACATCATAATACGTACGTGTTCACTTGTGAGTACTAACTAGCACTTGTCACAATTTGGACTGTGTAACTCGGAAACTTCTCGTTGGAATTCAATCAAATTTTAACGGTATACACAGTCTTATGTACCTTGTTATTCCCCCAAATTGCATTAATCTAGGCTTTACAGAACCTGAGTTATTAACTTGTTGATCTTGGTGGCGGCATTTTTATTTCTGTTCATATCTCAGTTATCGTTCATATTTGAACCCATGTTCATAGGACGTTTTGTGTTTATCTTAACCTCTATAATACCCCCTTTAAGTATTTTACATTCGATGTAAATCACCCTGTATAAAGAAGGATGTTTTGTGGGTGGGTGGGTCTGTACGTTTTTTATATAAATCTACAGTTTTATTCCGATCTTGATAAAATTTCGCATACATGACCTTCAAAGCATGAGGAAGGTCACTGTCTACCTCAGATTTCGAAAAAATAATAATTATTGATAAAAAATCGATATTTATGGTTATGGCAGGGCATATTAATGAGAAATATCTCATGATCAACAATGCAAGACAAAGTTTTTGCAACAATAGGTATCAACAATGGTATCAACACGCAATGCACCAACACAAGGCAGGGATCAACAATATATATCTCATGACCAACAATGAAAGGAAAATTTTGTGCAAGTGTAATTAACCCGGGCAACGCCGGGTAACTCTTCTCGTATATATATAAAGAAGGATGTTTGTTTGTTTGTTTGTTTCTTATATAAATCTACAGTTTTATTCCGATCTTGATAAAATTTCGCATACATGACCTTCAAAGCATGAGGAAGGTCACTGTCTACCTCAGATTTCGAAAAAATAATAATTATTGATAAAAAATCAATATTTATGGTTATGGCAGGGCATATTAATGAGAAATATCTCATGACCAACAATGTAAGGCAAAGTTTGTGCAACAATACTTATCAACAATGGTATCAACACGCAATTCACAAACACTCTGCACGGACCAACAATATATCTCTCATGACCAACAATGCAAGGAAAAGTTTGTGCAATATAGATAAATTAGAGACAAGGCAAACAGGCTTACAGCCTGTGAAATTTATATTTTGAGGATTATAAGCATTCTTGGTCACCAGGACCATTGCATCCTGGTAGTTTTTCTGCAGTGCGCGTTTGCTCTCGGTAAATGAGTTAGGTAGAACACAGACCTTTCCTGTACTTTCATTTTAAAGTTATCAGCCTGATTATTAACGCAATCCATCAAGTCAAGTGTAGCCTCCACTCTCAAAGTCTTCTGATTTTCTTTCATCCGGTGTAGACGGTCTCCTTCAACTTATAAAATGCGTCCACAATATACTGCTGAGTAAGTTTCCTCGCGTGCAACACTGGATTAAAAAGTCCTGGCCTTTTGTACTGTTTGTAGGAGTAGAAGGCTAACATGCTGAATTTCGTCCCTTCAGTGCTCCTGAATTTTATCTTCCAGCCTTCTTCTCCATGAGAAAACAGCAACGGGTAAGTCATTGGATCACAGTTCGGACTCAAAATCGACATGTGTTGTCTATTACCCGTGCTTGGGTAGATGCATAAATCTTGCTCAAATGGTGGTTGGTTCTCCATCGTCGGCTTCAAACACTTCTGCTACCTCATTGACAGTTGGCAAATTATATCTTTTGGGATCGTGCTGTATTATCCACATTTGAACATTTCCTGTGGAGTGGGCACAGACACCCTTCATCATCTTATACAGGGTGTTGCAAAAATATACAGTACAGTACTGCTGGGTAACCTATCCTCTCGCTTCAGGGGCCGCTTCTTAAAATGCTAATTGGGAAATTTTATTTTGTTAACCCATTTACGCCGAAATTGGTAAAAATGGAAATTGAGACTTCATATCTTAAACTTTTTTTCTGTACCATGTAAACATATGAAAAATAATTTAAAAAGACAAAAAATATAAGAATATAATTAGAAAGGGACTTAAAACTATTAAAATTTAAAAGATTATTAAATAACAAAATTTTTAACAGTCCAAGTAATCTCAAAGTCCATTGTCCTGGTAATAATTTTCACACTTCGTATAAACGGACTTCATTGTTGACTCGGCACTTGTTTAAAAGGTGACAATATGAAATGATAACGATGAAAATTTTTAAATTTTGAAGGTCTTGAAGAATTTGAATTTTGAAATTAAGGTCCGAAAAATCCGAAAAGTTCACAATAAAAATTTCGATGAAATGAAAATGCAGTCCAATAAACAGCCAATTATTTCATGATACTTAAAAATTAAACATGCTCCATGATAACTTAAAAATAAAAATTTAAATTTAAAATTAATTTTAATTTTTAATTTTTACTTTTAATTCACTAAACAAGAAAACTACGTTGTGACATCAGTTCCTGTCCCGTTGCCTAGCTTAGATTTTATTTAAAACTGTATGCTATCGTCCACAGATGTAATTTTTTTATGTATTTATGTCACGGAATTCCGTCATCAATTCGAATTCCGGTGACGGAATCAAGCGTTTTCCCTCTCGGGTTTTCTATTCGTCTGAGAGGAGGAAGGAGCGACGTAAAACCCGTCGTGACGTACGTCAAGAGGATCGTCATCAGGAGAGGACGAATAGGAGCTCGAGAGGTGATTTGAAAAGAGACGACGGAGGAGATCGTTGGGAGGAATTTCGTTGGAGACACGGCACAAGGAGTACTCGAGCGAGGGAACCAAGGAGAGCGGTGAATACAATTTCAAGGCTCGAGAGTGGAGTCTCGTCTCGGAGCGTTGACCAGGGAGGCACCCAAGCAACGTCGGCAACGACGGCCGTTGACGAGGACGACGAGCAACGAGCGTCGTCGGGCGTGTCGGCTGGAGCGACCTCCGCTTTAACGAGGTCGTCAGCGTGTGAACCCAGCAGCCGTTTCACCGGGCATCCCGAGCCAGCTGAAGCCGTTCGTAGTGCGAAGCTTCCGCGGAGGACCATCTCGACAGGCATCATTTACCTGGTGAGTGTGAGTTTTCATGTGGGCTCGTGCGCTCGTCAGGCACGAGCTGTTTTCCCGGAGCTTCGTTACTACGAGCTTCGTTATCTCTCCGTAGTGCGTGGGCTATGGCCGTGCGGCTTATCAGCGTTTGTCTTGCACGATATGGGCTTTGTGCTCGTGCTGAGGAGGCAGTAAAAGTTAGCCAAGCCGTTTGAATTAGCTTGGCCAGTTCTCGCGCAAAATCCTCGCTAACCGTCTTAGGCAACGGGTTGTCGGTGCGGAGGATTTTCAGATAACCTTATGTTTGTTAATGTGATTTTTATTAACGTTATCGTTTATTGTTGTTAATAGTTTAATCCATTGCCTGACCCGGACTTCATTTGGAACTGACTTTTATTTTAGTTTTCTTTACCGGACTGTGACGTTAAGAACTTTTTGCTACCGATTTGTGACGTTACTTATTGTGCATTACTGAGCTGTATTCTGAGTTATTTAGTTCTGTTGGACTGTGACTTTATTTATTTATGACTTTATCTATTTGTATCTCCTGAACTGGAATTCATGTAACTAGCGCCGTTAAGATTGCTGTGTTGGTTCGTTTATTTATTTTAGAGTTAAACGTTTCATTTCTACGCCATGAGTTAAGGCGAGGTTAAAGAGGAGGATTTTTACCCTACCCTCTTTTTAGTTGATACATGTTATTGAATCTAATTAGATTTAAGCTTTGTTACGTTACGTTACAACCTTTTTAAAATTTACTTAATTTTTGGTTGTGGTTATCGGCTTTAGTGATATTTGTTTCTGCACCAGCTTTATTTATTGTGAATGAAACAGCGCTTCATTTTTCTTTGTTCGAAGCGGGATGTATTGCGTATGTCTTGTATAGTGCTCATGTGTTTTACCTAGCGACTTAGTGTGGTACAAGCCCAAGCGGCATTATTCCTGTTGGAGCACATTGTAAGTTAGAGTAGCTTCTAGTTTACTTTTAGGTCTTTTCATTAGGCTTAAGATATATTTTATTTATTTCCATTTATGCCTGATATTGGTGTCTTATTTTACAATAAACTTTTTGTGTTTCCTATTTTACGCCTTATGTTCATGAATGATTTTTCCACTGTGCACTCTACCTAGTCTATCTCATTTTTATTCATGACAATTTACATGCTACAGAATAAAAATTTTAGATATGAAGTCTCAATTCCCATTTTTACCAATTTCGGCGTAAATGTGTTAACAAAATAAAATTTCCCAATTAGCATTTTAAGAAGCGGCCCCTGAAGCGAGACGATAGGCTACCCAGCAGTACTGTATTGTCGAATTATAAACAAAAAAGAATTGGTATAAACACAAAGGCATTGATGACATGACCATTAGATTAGGCTTACTTTTTTCTTAGTCACAGAACACAAATGCTTTGTAGTATACTCTACATTTAAGCATCATTTCATTAACCTTAGAAATATACGTGAATGTTTATTTACAAATAGATCATGATAATTATCTAACAAATTCCACGGAATACACAGTGATAAATATAATTTTTATATGATGTATAAAGATCATTGGAGAATATTTTTCCTTACTTGGAACACGATCTGAATTTAAATCTAAAAATCTGCTTTGCTTACCCGAGACATGTAAACAAAGCAGAGTGAACAATAATTGTTGTCAGCTCCGCTTCCGCAGTGGCACGCCAGGCATGTTAACAAAGCAGAGTAAACAATTGTTGTTAGTTCGTCTCGTGTATCACTTCAGACTTTAGAGAAAGAAAGATTTCAATTTGTAACAATGCAGAGAATTCCTGTTATTCAGGCTTTTCTTAGAAAAGAGAGTTCTTAGTACTTAACAATTTCTTGAAAATCTTTAAAAATGATCAGTAACTGGAGATAATGGAGAGTTAGCAGACTATTGAAAAAGAGTGGAAAGACGACAAAGAAGCACCCCTTTAGCTCCGTGCTGTATTGAGCAAATCGTAAGCAAGTAAATAGAAGAATAGGCGACAGCTATACTACACAAAGTGAGTGTAATTAACCCGGGCAACGCCGGGTACCTCTGCTAGTAAGGAATAAAGAAGAGGACGCTTGGAAAGTATGCGTGAAACTTCCCGTAGAATACGCTTTATCGGAGTAGATAATTTTCTGTCTGCTATCAATGAATTCGCTGACACTCCATGTAGTATATGTAGAAAATTATTGTACGCTCAGTAGAGATGCCACCTAGCAACGTCATGTCGCCAAGATTTATTGTCTAGTGAATTGGTAGAAATGAGCAATATTGTGACATGTTCGCGATGCTTTACCAACCTGAGGAAACGTAAAGTGCCTCCCCAAGCGTATTGGAACAAAATGGATATTGCACCTGTACCACCAGAAATAGCCAGTTTGACGGATGTAGAACAACGCTTACTTACGAGAATAATTCCATTTTTAAAAATTGTTAAGGTACAAAATAGGTTCAGCCAAAATTGGTTTAAAGGGCAAGTGGTTTTATTTGCACAAGACGTTGTCGAGATTGGTGAGCAATTACCGCTTCCACTATGTAGTGCAGGATTGGTTGTAGTAGTAGAAACACGTGAGAAATTGCAACAATATAAACAGTTTAATATAAACATTTAAAGTGTAAAAACTGCTTTACAATGGCTACTACTACATAACAGGCTGTACCAAGACGTCATACCAAACTTTGCGAACATATTTGACTACGATCTTTTACAGATACTTCAGGTTACTGAAATTCACGAAGATTGCGGTAATGTCCAAGTACAGGCTCCGCAAATGCTTGTACAAGAAAATCAGCCCAGAAGTTTTCTAAACATAAACAACGATATATCTATTTTACGTGGTTCGTTTCACCAAGGCAATGATCGGTTTAGCATAGACTCTCGTGGAAGGCAGTGTACTGGTGTTGCAGCGATTGCTTGTGCCGCATTTGCATTATCAGATGCGAATACTTGGACGGTGAGTGATGTTGACTATATATTGACTGTTGGAGATACATACTATTGGCAATGTACAGGGTGATTACAAAAGAACTTCACATTTTTAAAAATTTATTACATCAAAGCTATTCAGATTATAGACACACCACATACGGATTCTTAAAGAAAATCTCTTGAAGTTTATTGTGATACAGTTAAAGATGTTCAATATGCCCCCCTGTAGTCGAATTCGTCCCAAACCCGCAATAACATGTCTCCATCAATCCCACGTATCGCTACCCTAATGCGTTCTTTCAGCTCGTTTAGGTCACGGGGAAAGGGTATGGTGAAGACCTTGTCCTTTACACACCCCCATAAAAAGAAATCACAACGGTGGATTGGTGGAGACATGTTATTGCGGGTTTGGGACGAATTCGAGTACCGCATTGATGTAAGCCGTGTCACGACAGGGGGGCATATTGAACATCTTTAACTGTGTCACAATAAACTTCAAGAGTTTTTCTTTAAGAATCCGTATGTGGTGTGTCTATATTCTGAATAACTTTGATGTAATAAATTTTTAAAAGTGTGAAGTTCTTTTGTAATCACCCTGTATTTTAGCACGACAAAATCCCAATGCTGGAGAAGGAAATGTGAAATATTTATCGTTGAGAGAACTCCTGCCACGGTTAATGTTTAATGGGCTTTGGGTAAATTTAAATGTGCAGAATAATATTTCGATTGATGGTCATATCGATAGAGACCAGAGTGAGGAAGGGTTCCCAAATTTGAAAAATGCCTTATTAAGGTATTTTTAGGTATCACTATTGTGGAATTATTACAATCAATTCAGTTTCCGTTGCTATTGCATGCCAAAAGTTATCTGGCAATATGCATTACTGGCTATTTGATTCTCATGCTAGGGGACCAAAAGGTTATAAAGCGTCTTCCAGAGGTACTGCATGTTCCATGCGCTTTGTGAACATGGATCAATTATACGCAATTCTTCGTCGTAATTTAAAGATAAATAAAGGTGATGAACATTTTTTAAACACATATTTCATTACGCCTATTTCTATTGTCAACGAAGAGAGAGAAGCACTGCAAGAGGTTGCTTCTCAAGCATCACACTCCGAACCATCACATGGTCCGCCATGTAATAATTCAGATATCGATCCCATAGTGGAACACGTAGTCACTCAAGAGTCACTTGTTTATACGTGTTGCTATAAAGATCCTGTCAATTTATCCTGTACATCTTCTGATGATATCACTACTAGAAGCGTTATCCCGGTTAATCCTACTTCCCAAGTACTAGTGTCACCTCAATATACAATTGACAGTAAGTCACTGAATTCTACAACTCCGATATTGACTCTAAGTTCAGATACTAATAATTTAGAAAGACGAATCATTTTTTCGACAAGTTTACTTTATTCAATTGATGAAGACGTACCGATTTTGGATAACATTATTAACGCTAACAATGGAAACGAATTAGATGATCAAGTAAGAGTTGTTGATGTCCAAAGAAAAACCGCACCACCCCGTAATATTGAGCGGGAGAAAAGATTGGAAGAACTTTGTTGGTATTTTCTTTACCTTGATGGGAGAAACGGTTTTGGTGAAGATAGAGACATTTCTATAACTGCTCTTGATTATTTCCAAGCACGAATTATGGGCAATGATAAGCGGTTTTCAAAGAAATGATTATTTATTCTTTGCGTTGTCTGTTGTAGAATATTTTAAAGCTAAGGCAAGTGTTTCCGTCTCATGTCGAATGAAGCAAGGTGAACATACACCTCAAGGTCTCGTAGAAAACATGCATTTAACGATGAGGAACATAAGAGGATCGGCTGCATACTGGAAAAGATGTTGCGCTGAGTTGATTGCTATGGTGCGGAATCTTGGTCCTCCAACTTGGTTTGTTACATTATCATGTAACGATCTGAACTGGCCAGACATGATCAAAGCATTACTCATAGCAGATGGACGCCGTGATGCAATGTCTGACGCTGTTGGAGACTTGCCATTCGATGAACGACTCGAACTAGTACAAAAATACCCAGTTGTTATAGCTAGACAGTTCACACTTAGGGTAAACGCCATGATGAAGATTTTGAAAATGAATCCCGAATGTTTAGGAGGAGTTATTACAGATTTTTGGTACAGAATAGAATTCCAAAACAGATGAAGCCCCCATCTAAATATGGTTTTGTGGTGCAACACTGTACCAGATTTCGATAGTCCTGAAGGGCTTAGACTAATCGATCAGGTTGTGTCATTCACAAACATTCCACAACCTGCTATAAGGATCGAAATACTGGTTCCTGTCGTTTTGGATTTCCAAGGCCTATAAGTAACACTACGAACTGCCTAGAACCTGATGACGCCCTTCGTAGAAAGGAATGCAAAGGAATGCCAATTATGCAAGCAAATGTGAACCTAGTGATTGTGGCGATGTTGTAAGGGAAACGCTATAAAATTTTACGATTTTGTGAAGATGAAACGTCGGTGTTCAACAACATATTCGATCGCTACCAACAAAGACCAAACGTTCTAGAAGAAATAAGCTTGGCTGAATTTGCAATTCGTTACGACACCGTTTCAAGTACATTTTGGAAAAATGATGACGGTGATATTGAGTTAAGAGACCAGGAGAATGAAAATTATAGGTACATCCAATTACGTGATAATACAAGAATGCGAATCAGAAATCTAGCAGCAGTTTTACGCACACGCTATTATACTCTAAACAGTGACCGAGTAGGGTTTTTTTACAATCTGATTGTGTGTCACATTCCTTTTCGTAATGAGAGTGAACTCATTCGAGGAGGCGAAACAGCTGAAGCTTGTTTCTTACGCCGACGATCAGAGTTAAGACCTCTTCGGCATAATTTATCCGTAGAGCAGTTCGCCCATGCCGAGCAAATTATACAACAAGGTCTTGTTCAAGCTGTAGCACTCAACACTGTGAACGGAGATAGAGATATCAACAACCCTAGACAACATAATATGAATATACAGGGTGTAAATTTTAAGTTGACAAAGCAGAATAACTCGAAAAATAAGCTTCACACGAAAAAATGCGTAGAATCCAAAGTTGATTATTTTCGAGGGGGCATCTGCTGGTGCTAAAATTAGCCCACCCCCCCCCCGGCCCCTGGGGGTGGGGCGGGGGGCAACTTTAAAATTTCAAATGGGAACCCCTATTTTTTATTGCAGATTCAGGTCCTACATAAAAAACTACGTACATTTTGTCTGAAACATTTTTTTTATTTTTGGTAGATGGCGCTGTAATTCAAGAAAATCCATTTTCTCATTTTTGCGTGGAAATGGTTACGGAGAAATAAAAAATACTTATTTACTTCGTAAATTTTGCCGCAAAGTTATTATTTTATTATTTTTTGCCGCGGATTAGGATAATTTTGTTTTGTTTCGTGGTCATGAGGCCACACAACTTTATAATTATCAAACAAATCAACTGATTAGCTAACTAACTAACCGAACATCCTACGTACTAACGAGTGAACTCATTAACTAACAGAGTAAAAAAGTAAAAGACTGTGTAAAGATGAAGTTATTCCCGTTTAAGATTTGGTGGTCCTTAAAAGGACCGATTGTTTTCGTTTTATTTTTTCTTATTTGCAAATACTTGCAAGTAAATGAATTTCGGGGTGCTTGTATTTCCAGTGAGTCCCCTCGCCTCTCACTTTCGGCCTGCTTGTTGTCCTTAAATCCCTTGCATCTCGCCGTTTTATGAAATTAAATGTTCAAATTGATGACCTCCAACTTCGATGCATTTATTGACTCGTTTTGTAAATTCCTGAACACATCTTGATAACATGTCTGGTGTAATTGCAGCGCAAGCATCTCTTATTCTTTGAATCATGTTTTCGCGAGTGGTTGGCGTTTCCTTATAAACGATATCTTTGAGGTAACCCCATAAGAAAAAATCTGGCGATGTAAGGTCAGGCGATCTGGCTGGCCAATTCACAGGACCTTCCCTGCCGATCCAGCGACCATGGTAAAGTCGATGTAGTACTTCGCGCGCTACTAATGAATAATGCGCTGGACAACCATCATGTTGAAACCACATGTGTTGTCGAAGTTCAATACTCAGGTCTTCAAGTAGATCTGGTAGTTCATTTTCAAGTAGGTTACGATATTTGTTGCCATTCAAATTACCGTCTATAAAATATGGACCGATAAGTTTATCGCCAATTATCCCACACCAAACATTAATTGACCAAGGTCGCTGATGGTTGACTTCTCGAATCCAGTGTGGGTTCTGTTCACTCCAGTAATGCATGTTATGTCGATTAACTTCCCCGTGGTTTGTGAATGTTGACTCATCGGAGAAAAGAACTCGTGCAAAAAAATGTTGGTTTGTTTGCATCTGCTGAAGTGCCCAGTGACAAAACGTTAGACGGTTTTGGTGGTCATTGCCATGTAGTTCCTGATGCATAGATACATGATATGGATGAAATTTGTGGAGCTTCAGCATTTTCCAAACACTCATATGTGAAATTCCTGATTGCCTTGATATTTCTCTTGTGCTCGCATGTGGATTATGAGCCACAGCAGCTAGGACTGACACTTGATTGTTTTCTCCACAAACAGTAGCTGCACGGGTTCTTTTTTTCTGGTTCACACTACCTTCCGCAGTAAATTGTTTAATAACTCGAACAAAAGAAGACCGTGATCGCGTTTGGCCAGGAAAACGCTGAGCATAAAGCGCGACTGCATTATCAAAATTTCTCCCACTTTCTCCATAATGTACACCATCTCAATTTTTTCTTCCACAGAAAGATAATTCATAATGTAAATTCAAAAGCAATACGGCGTTGTACACTCACAAAAACAGTTGAAAAATTACAATCTTTTCTTCTAAAGATCAGAATTTAAAATGTAAACATTCTGAAAAAAATGCCAATGTTTACGTTATTTGTTTGTTGACGAAATGTCTTCAAATTACATTGTAGTTAAAACAATGTAGGAATCGAAATGAATAATAAATTAGTTATTTCCACGCAAAAATGAGAAAATGGATTTTCTTGAATTACAGCGCCATCTACCAAAAATAAAAAAAAATGTTTCAGACAAAATGTACGTAGTTTTTTATGTAGGACCTGAATCTGCAATAAAAAATAGGGGTTCCCATTTGAAATTTTAAAGTTGCCCCCCGCCCCACCCCCAGGGGCCGGGGGGGGTGGGCTAATTTTAGCACCAGCAGATGCCCCCTCGAAAATAATCAACTTTGGATTATACGCATTTTTTCGTGTGAAGCTTATTTTTCGAGTTATTCTGCTTTGTCAACTTAAAATTTACACCCTGTATACGCCGAAGACCAAATCAATGTTAAATAATTTGCGAATTGGTGAGCTTACATTCTCACAATTGCAACTTTTGTGTGAAAGATCAATGTTTCATTACCTCAGGAGAGCTTTTGGTTTTGCATTGCCTCAGGAGAACTCCGAACAATGTGAGAGATAAGTTAAATGAATTTTAAAAAAAAATTAAATCAACTTAACAATGAAATTAATATGGGACCTACTTGGTGCTAAACCGAATCCAATGAAAAAAGAATTTTTAAAATCGGTTTATAAATGATGGAAATATCGATGAACACACATAAAAAAATACATAGAACCTCCTCATTTTTGAAGTCGGTTAAAAATAGGGATTGTTGAAACTCAAATTGTAAATCATTAGCGTATATTAAAGGTAGATTCCGAATCCTATTGTTAACATCGCCGCCAAAGTGAAGCCATGACAGTTCTGAGCAGGAATGAGCCGTGGAGTAGTTAGCTGTTCGGTTGCTTATTTTTGATGATTTTGGATCCGAGGAATAATTAATTCAAAACCATTCCTCAAAGTTATCCCGCATACAACTGTACAAATAGACACGAAAAGGAATCAGGAATCACTTTCCACAAGCATAAATCAAAAATATGTAACTGAAATGAAAATACGTAACTGAAAGATGATCGAAACGAAATTAAAACCATGATCGAAAAATTGTTTATAAAATAAAATAAACTACTTAAAATGCAAAGTTAACGAAAGTATAAACTTAACACTCCGTGATCGGCGTGTGAAAGAATTATTAATCGGCTACCTTCATGTTTAGCCATGTGTGTTTTGCATCATCTTCACTCACTTGATGGTTCTGGGAGGTGGATCTTTCAAATTGGTTTCAAGCAACACCACCTAAAGAGAAAGCCTGCGCACAGAAATTTCATGCATTGTTACATCAGAATATCTACCCCGTAGCCAACGATAAAGACCAACACCTCCTGAAGATAAGGCCTGAACGCGAAAACGTCGTACATTGTTACATCATCATCCGAAGACATGTTTAATCCAATTTCTACCAATAACAAGTCAGGCAACCGAAATGCCCAGGACCGATAGGATTTCTAAAGAAGCCTTTCGTTGTTAGGAATTAAATGAGGTTGCTAAGGAAGTCTCTGGTTCAAACTAAATAAAACTACCTGAAAATTTAAATGGAGAAAGTAGCAATTCTCTATAGATTAGAACATATAAGAATCTTTTAATTTGTAAGCATTCCTATTTAATGAAATAAGCGTTAATTGTTGAAGCGTTCTCTGTAATGGTCAATTTTTCTTCATAAACTATTGCCAACGCTTTCTACGTAAGCATGTACCGTTGAAGGAATGATTAGCTAGTAGCTATTGTTAAAATATGCCTAACACAAATTAACTGTTGATAATATAAGGCGTAAGTAATTATATGCCTTATCTTAGCATTGAAAGTTTCCATTAAACCACGAATCATGGGACCAATTTCGATTATCATTAATTTTACGTTATATTCATTAATGACACGTCATTCCAAGTTGTTTGATATATTATATGCCATATCTTAGCATTGAAAGTTTCCAATGGGCAAAAATGATACCCCTAAACCATGTACCTTTAAACCATTTTCGTCTATCATTAATATTACGATATATTCATTTATGACACATCATTCCAAGTTGTTTGATATATTACATGCCATATTTTAGCATTGAAAGTTCCAAGGAAACTTAATGGTTCCAATAAACCATATATCATTGAATAAATTTCGATTATCATTAATTTTACGATATATCCATTCATTACACATCTATTCCAAGTTGTTTGATATATCACATGACATATCTTAGCATTAGAAGTTCCAACGAACCATAATGGTTCCACCAATGATATCTAAAACAACTGGATCGCTGACTCTATCCGCAGTCGGCATTGAGAAGTGAAGCCAAAATACGTCATAAATTTTCCCTTCAGGTCATTGACTAGTAGCGTCAGGTGGCCTAAAAAGTAAGGTTAAATCCCTCATAAACGCTCATAAATTGACTAGTAGGTTAAATCCCTCAAAAATAATAATTCCTCATAAACGCTCATAAGGTTAAATCCCTGAAAAACGCTCATTTCTCATAAATTATCCCTTCAGGTCATTGACTAGTAGCTTCAGGAGGCCTAGAATTACGGCCTCAGTTCTCTCCCAGTGAGTCAGCGATCCAGTTGTTTTAGATATCATTGGGTTCCACTAAATCCAGCTTCCTTTGAACCAATTTCGACAAGCATTAATTTTACATTATATTCATATACGACACATCATTCCAAGGCGTTTGATATATTACATGCCATATTTTAGCATTGACAGTTCCAATGAAACTATAATGGTGCCTCTAAACCAGCTGCCTTTGAAACACCTTCGACTATCATTAATTTTACGATATATCCATTTATGACACGTAACTCCAAGTTGTTTTATAAATTACATGCCAAATCTGAGCTTTGAAAGTTTCCGCTGAACAATACTGGTTCCATGAAATCACATACCAATGAACCTATTTCGACTATCATTAATTTTACGCTAATACTCCATCATGACATGTTATTCCAAGCTGTCTGATATAATATATGCCATATCTTAGCATTGAAAGTTTCCAGTGGTACCACTAAACCACATACCCTTGAACCAGTTCTGACTGATAATCACCAATAAGGAAGGCCATCACGTGTCTTCACTTAATTCACAAGCCTTTTCTCTGCTTTAGCTATGGAGTGCCAAAGAGAGAACAGCATTTGGCAGTGCACAGGCCATTTATACATGGAATTGTATAGTGAAAAACGTGGTCCCCTATATTATTTGTGACCTTTTGAACATGAAGTAGTTCACCAATTTTTCCACCAACGAACTTAGTCGAATGGCGAAAACGGAAGTCGAAAATTCGGAAGCGTTCGAAAGCTAGAGCACCAACAGACATACAGACGGACAGACGGACGGACGTACGCACATTGTGAAAACATAAGTACCTATCGATTCTAATAAGCCCTAAATTATGTCTCCGCATGATGTTGTAATATTGTATGACGTTTTCGCGCTCAGGCCTTATCTTTAGGAGGCGTTGGAAAGACAGGCCGGGGCACTAAAAAGTCACTTGACTTAAGTGGAACCAGCAACAATTCAATCTTCTTTGTTTCCATCTTGGATTTCAACAATCAGTGTCTTTTCCTTTGTTGGAAACAATGAAAATTGGATTGTTGCTAGATCTATTTTGGTCATGTGACTTTTTAGTGCCCCGGCCTATCTTTCTAGTAGGCTGTGATATGGCCCTAATTTCGGGGCTTATTATTGGTAGAAATGTGATTAAAGATGTATGACGTATTGAAGCGGATCTTCCCAATTGACTTCAAGTATGGCGTCAGGCTTCGGAGTATCTTTAATATACGTCATTGATGGAAATAATAAAGTTTACATTGTTGCCTGGACTAGGATGATCAGGTGATTTATCAGTGACGTTAAAAACAAACTGAATAAGTATTCATTTCATTAACCAAATTTAGATCCTTTTTATTCGCGATTTAACTCCATTTTTAAAACAAGTCAGGCAAACGAAATGCCCAGGACCGATAGGATTTTAAAGCATTCGAGAACGGAAAGGAAAGCATTTGATTTGTAAAAAAGCCTTTCGTTGTTAAGAATTAGATGAGGTTGCTAAGGAAGCCTCTGGTTGATAAGTAAGGCGAACTTGTAAGGGAAATGTATAGTTCAAACTGAATAAAATACTTGAAAAAGTTAAATGGACGAAGTAGCAATTCTCTATAGATTAGAACATATACGAATCCTTTAATTTTAAGCATTCCTGTTTAATGAAATAAGCGTTAATTGTTAAAGCCTTCTATGTAAGGGTCAATTCTTTCTTCTTTAACTATTATCAAAGCTTCTCTACGTAAGGAAGTACCATTGAAGGAATGATTAGCTACTAGCTATTGTTAAAATTTGCCAAACGAAAACTAACTATTGATAATATAAGGTATAAGTAATTACATGCCATATCTTAGCATTGAAAGTTTCCAATGGTTTCCAAATGGTCTCATTAAAACAAGAATCATGGAACCAAATTAGATTATCATTAATTTTACGTTATATTCATTCATGACACGTCATTCCAAGTTGTTTGATATTTTACATGCCAAATCTGAGCTTTGAAAGTTTCCACTGAACCATCATGGTTCCATGAAACCACATACCATTTTACGTACTATTTCGACTATCATTAATTTTACGCTAATATTCAACCATGACATGTTATTTCAAGCTGTTTGATATAATACATGTCATTTCTTAGCATTGAAAGTTTCCAGTGGACCATAATGGTACCACTAAACCAATACCCTTGAACCAGTTCTGACTGATATTGACCATCAAGTAAGACTATCACGTGTTTTCACTTAATTCACAAGCCTTTTCTCTGCTTTAGCTATGGAATGCCAAACAGAGAACAAACAGCATTTGGCAGTGCACAGGCCATTTATACATGGAATTGTATAGTGAAAAACGTGGTCCCCTATATTATTTTTGACCTTTTGAACCGGAAGTAGTTCACCGATTTTTCCACCAACGAACTCAGTCTTCCGATTTCCCTAAGTTGTCGAATGGCGAAAGCGGAAGTCCAAAATTCGGAAGCGTTCGAAAGCTAGAGCACCAACAGACAGACAGACAGACAGACGGACAGATGGACGGACGCACATTGTGAAAACATAAGTACCTATCGGTCCTAATAAAAGAATCAATGCAAAAAAAATTATTATACTTTTAATTTTGTTTGCATTACGTTATGCATATCTCAGTTGATAAAGAGAGGGAGGTTAAACAGCGCCATGGTAAAATTGAGAAGCCAAAAGCCAAAATGGAAATTAGCCGGTAAAACAAGTATGTAATAATAAAGGAGGTCATGCTACGAAAAAACGGCGGAAAATGTTGAGATTACAAGACGTTTTCAATACCACCTATAACAAGTCAGGCAACCGAAATGCCCAGGACCGATAGGATTTTAAAGCATTCGAGAACGAAAAGAAAAGCATTTGATTTGTAAAAAAAGCCTTTCGTTGTAAGAATTAGATGAGGTTGCGAAGGAAGCTCTGGTTGCTAAGCAAGGCGTACTTCTAAGGGAAATGTATAGTTCAAACTGAATAAAACTACTTGAAATTCTCTATAGCATTGAAAATTCCCATGAACCATAATGGTCCCCTAAACCAGCTGCCTTTGAACCAATTTTGACTATCATTAATTTTACGTTATATTCATTTATGGCACATCATTCCAAGTCGTTTGATATATTACATGCCATATTTCAGCATTGAAAGTTCCAATGAATCATAATGGGTCCACTAAACCGGGTGCCTTGGAACCAATTTCGACTGTTATTAATTTTACGTTATATTCATTCATGATACATCATTCAAGTCGTTTGATATATTACATGCCATATTTCAGCTTTGAAAGTTCCAATGAACCATATGGTTCCATGAAACCACATACCATTGAACCTATTTCGACTATCATTAATTTTCCGGTAATATTCAACCATAACATGTTATTCCAAGCTGTTTGGTATAATACATGCCATATCTTAGCATTGAAAGTTTCCAGTGGACCATAATGATAGGCCATTTATACATGGAACTGTATAGTGAAAAACGTGGTCCCTATAGTATTTATGACCCTTTGAACCGGAAGTAGTTCACAGATTTTTTCCATTAACGAACTCAGTCTTCCGATTCCCCTAAGTTGTCGAATGGCGAAAACGGAAGTCGAAAATTCGGAAGCGTTCGAAAGCTAGAGCACCAACAGTCAGACAGACAGATGGACAGACGGACAAACGGACGGACGCACATTGTGAAAACATAAATACCTATCGGTCCTAATAAAGGCCTGGGCGCTAAACGTCATCATCAGAAGGGTAAATTTAGGGCTTATTAGTGGTGGAAATACGATTAACAATGTCCTACTGAGGTGATGTAATAATGTATGACCTTTCAGCGCCCAGTCCTCTATTATAGGAGGTATTGATGTTTTCCGCCGGCATTTTAGCAAACGTTTAGACCTTTAAAATTTGAGTTCTGAACATTCTGCATAAGGAACTTTATTGTCGTCATTCATAGGATGACGCTAGGTACTTATTGTCCTTCCATTCATAGGATGACGCATAGGATGACGCTGTATACAGGGTGTCTCATCTCAGGTGAACTAATAGCCAACTTCTAAAATACAAATCTGACAGCGTACTTTAAATGGAAGAATTATTGTACTTTTATGTGAGTAGTTTTTATGTATTCTATTTTCAAAAAACCGACGCCATTTTCGAAGATGGAAGTCGGCTTTGAAACGTGCAATGGGAACTCCTATTTTAATGTTATTTTCATATTGTACACAACATTTTAGAAAATGATTTATTTTTGGTGCTTTTTCAGTGGATTAGAAAAACAGATATTATTTCTAAAGATAATGGATAGCAATGATTTTATTTGAACATAACATTTTTATAGAAATGTAAAACAATGGTTGTATAATGAATATTGTTATAATAAATGTCCAAACACACGTCCTTCTTGGTCTATGCACATCTGTAAGCGAAGTTACAGAGAGCAATTTGAATATAGTATCGTTCCCTCCTCCAAGATATCTCACGCAACTCCGATCCTGCACTTCATATCCTCAGGTGTTGTTGGTCGACTTCTGTAAACAGTATCTTTAACAGACCTTAAAGAAAAAAGTCGAGAGGAGTTAGATCTTGGTATCGAGGGGGTCATTCAACTGGTCCTCCTCGACCCAATCCATCTGTCATGGAAAGCATTCATAACGGCAATCCGAGCTATGTGGGAGTAGAGTGGTGGGACACAATCCTGTTGAAATGGTGGGACATTTTCGTTTATATTGATGAACAATTTCTGCTTTTTGCCTTATCTTTAAACCTAAACTCATCACACATTTACTGCCTTTATCTCCTAAACGGTTGGATCAATTGAAAAAACACCAAGAATAAAACAGTTCTCAAATGTTGTGTACAATCTGAAAATATTAAAAATAGAGGTTTCCATTGCTCATTTAAAGTTGATTTCCATATTTGAAAATGGCGTCGTTTTTATTGGAAATTGAATATACAGAAGAGCCCTCACATAAAAGCACAATACGAGAGGCGGTCAGAAAGTCGTTACAATCAACATGAAAGAACAGTCGCTTTTGAAAATGTGTGGTGCCACTTGGAAGCGACATCCCTCGAGTGCTGGAGGATACAAAGCGACGTTTAGTGCGGTACTGCTAAATACCTCCAGAGCGTCGAAGACAAATGGCTCAGCCCGTCGGAAAATTTGAGGTGATAAGGTTCCTGCATTTGAAGGAAAACAACACAAACAAATCAATGAGGAGTTAGTGGCTGTTTATGATGACAATACCCCACCGACAAGACATTCGCCATGTGGCGTCAACGTTTCCAATGCGTCCGACAAGCATGGAAGACGAACCTCGGAGCGGAAGCCCCTCTATCTGTGACGAGCCACAAACTGCGAAGCAAGTGGAGACGATTCGCGAGTGAAAGATATCGATATGCCCTCTGGTGTTCCGCGGCGAAACCAACATAAGAGGTATAAGATAGTGGAAAGCAACGCGTGTGTAAGCTGGCGTAATCGTTGATGTAAGGCAAGTTGTATTTTTTTGCGCATTTATTTTTTGTGCACCTGAGATTGAATGGTGTAAACATAGACTACGATTGTTATTTTATTATTTATTTATTTTGTGTACCGTTCAGAAACGAAAGAAATTAAAACAATTCATTTCAAAAAGCAATCGGTGAATTATTTGGTGCAACTTAAGATGGATGAAGAACGAAGTTTTGTAGGTGCGAATTTTGGAAGAGCTAAGAAAAGTAATTGTATCTCCAAGAGATACCGTGGCATGCCACAATGTAAAAAAAAAAAGAAACAAAAAAACAAAACACTGCCATATCCCGTCATCGTTTACCAACAGATATAACACGCAGGAAGGAAAATTTGTGAAGCCAAGAACCAAAGTACACTTATATCTGCCCCTTGCATTTTAAAAGATGATTTCTCTTTACCTGTAATTCTCTATGTTGCATGTTTCTTTTCGGGTGTGAATGCATTTTCTGGGGGGGGGGCGGGCCCCCGCCCGGGCTAAAAACGTGGGAATGAAAAGGGCTGTGAACGTTAGCTGACCGGTGGGCAGTGCAGGCGGAGTGATTGCAGTAGTCCCCGCGATCTTCAATGATCAGCTATTAGTAAAATTTAAAAGTTGATCAAATTAAAAGGCTCCCTTTTTCTCAGCCTTAAATTTATTAATGTTTCACATCTAATTAATAAGTAAATGATTCGCCTTCTTTTAGAACTTATTTATAAGAAAATCAAGCGAGGTAACGCGAGGTAAAAGTCCAGAGTAGCTTCCCCTAATTTACTCGGCTGACATCGATCAGCTCCGTCGCGTGTATGCTCTGAATTTATTAATGTAACATATCTTATTAATAAGTAAATGATTTATCATATTATAGAAATTATATTTTAAGAAATTTATGCGGAAAATATTCACGAAAGTCCCGTGACAGCGTACGTTAAATGACGGGCGGCCAGGCCGACATTAATGACCAATCATGGAGAAATATGGCTGCCCATCATTTAATATACACCACGGGACTTTCGCGATTTTTTTTTCTTAAAATATAATTTCTATAATACGATAAATCATTTACTTATTAATTAGATGTGTTACAATAATAAATTCAGAGCATAAACGCGACGGGGCTGATCGATGCCATCCGAGAAAATTAAGGGAGGCTACTCTGGACTTTAACCGAAAAAATTCCAATTATATGCTTGCATTTTCCGGAATTTCCAGCTTTGCCTGTGCAGATACTCATGAAAATACTTCGTTTTGCTGTAGCTTCCCAACAATGTTAATTTCATGCGGAGGTGATGACAGACTGGATCATGGATGTTTGTAGACAGAGAAAATAGCTTCATGCTTTCGTTTAGTCCGATGAACAATACAGTGTGTAACGATTTATTTAGCATCCACCACCGCCTTTCCTTCTACGAAACATCGTCTACCCTCTCCTCCTGCATAGTCAAAAATTTTTGCGAAGGAAATTCTCTGAAAAATTACGCTCATTTCTCTTGAATCGACGATATCTATTCCTTCACTAGCGCACGTTATTTATTAATAAACTAACTATTTATTGATGAAAATAAGAAAGAAAATTCCACAGCTTGGATTCGAACGGGAAACTTCAACTCTTCGAAGGTTCCCGGTTCGAATTCAGCCTGTGGAGTTTTTGTTCCTATTTTCATCAATAATTTAAACATCTGATGTTTTACGTAGGTTAAACCCTCATGGAACATTCTTGAGATATTCTTAAATATTTATTGCTTTGTTTTTAATAAGTGAGATATTCTTAAATATTTCATCTGCTAAGATGATCTTACTGAAATAAAAAGCAGCGATTAATCTTTCCAGTTAAAAGTGCTGTAATTCGCCCACATCAGTCATAAACCTCATCCCTATTTTCACTCTGGACGGCCAAGTTCATTTTAATCTTCTACGATGTTCGTTCAAACTACTACCGAACAACCGATCAACCGATCAACTTCGCTTACCTCAACCATAATCATAGAAGGGAAATAGTTCCCTATGTTCCACCGCATGATTGCGCCACTGCTGTTTTGGCTCCAAGCTTATTTTCCTGCTAACTTTTATTTACAAAATGATAAAATCTAAAATGAATGACAACATACCAAAAATAAAATTTCAATTGTGCATTTATTAAACTTTATTGCCTTTTATTATTAATAAATTTAAAACAGAATTATACTCTTAAAAAATAAATAACAGTTCAAGTATAATCAGAGAAAGAGTTCAAATATTAAGAGACCAAATTTGCAAATTTTTTATGTGTTTTACTTTTCACTGCATTTCAAACATCTCTCCTCAATTCTCTCGCCAGAAAATAAAAACTAGTCTGGATATAATACAAAATACAGGGTGAACAAAATACATTCGCTAAACACTTAAATTCTCGTGGCCACTCCTTACAGGACTTAGTCTTTAGATTCTTCATAACAACTTCCATAACAAAAAAGAAAGAATGCAATTCGACTCCTTTTCTCATGAAATTCAGTACCCTATAATGACATTAACCTTCGCAAAGGCACCATTCTTTCATTACTTTCCCCCACTCCCCTCTCCCTCCAACTATTCTCTAATTTGTCAAGGGGCTTTCTACAGTTTCTTTCAGTGTCTTTGGCTTTCCCTCCCTACATTCCCCCCCCCCCCCAAAGGCCCCTGTATATAAGATGTCGTCTAAGCCCCTATTATCACTTTCACTCTATCCAAAACGTCAGTTTTTTTTTACAGAATCTTACCACGCTGTGTTTATTTCTTTTTGATAAATTACTTATAAATTTAAAGAAACATTTTGGGTATCATAATCATGATATGAGAGTACTATGATTATGCATCTTTTTGAATTTGATTTTTTTTATTCAATTAATTTTTTAAATATACTTACTTTCATTAACAATTTATTTAACTACATAACAAAGAAAAAATAAATAATATTTGTTCTACAATATCTTTTAAATCAAATTAAATAAACGACCCAAACTACAAAACAATTCCTGCGATTGGAGCCAAATCTGCAGCAGCGCCACAGTTTCACAAAACTCCTGCGGAGACAATTTCGAGTGACTGCACACTTTAATGTTCGGTTGCAATTTTTTCTACAAATATGCCATCAAAAACTGTAAACTAAATTTTTTAGTTTACTTTTAACTCTAATAAAGAAATGTATACAACAATTGGTCTCAGATATGCATTAAATCTTCAGTAATAAAAAATTATTTTCTTCTATGTCAATGTAAAAGCATAAGGAAGTTTCACTACTTCCCTTCTATGATTATGCCTCAACTCCTACCAAGCAAGTGAAAACGCTTTTGGAATGAACTGTACCTTACAGATCTTCCATATCTTCACGTATCTTTGACGACTTCCTCAATCAAAAAGAACAAGGGAAAAAGCTGTTCAGAGTTCTTTTTACAAAGCAATGTTTCCTTATGTTTCTGTAGAACAAAGCCGGACTGATAAAGACCCATCCCTGGGTAATTGTTTATGGCTATGGCCTTTCCATTTCCCCTCCCTTCCTTTAACCCTATAAGCGAAATCACATGAGGTTAAGTCGGGTGACCGTGGAGGCCTTGGAAAAAAAAGAGAGTCATCTCGAGAAGCACAGCCATGTTTTCTTTATGACTGACTTCTAGCGGATGAATCTACAATTAGGCCACGTTGCCTATTACGAATGCAAACTTTGAGAGATTCTCTATCTTCTGATATCAGCGTTTCCGCTATATGTCATGGTTACTGTTCTATCGACTTCCGAAAACCTAAAGGGACTTATAAATTATATTTTAGTGATCAATAACCCAAAGGCAGTTTAGTGATCAATAACGAGTTATATTTAATCATGCAATAATTAATAATTATATTACACTAGGTGATATGCCCGGCGTTGCTCGGTCAGTTTGATGAGATTTTGATGACGTTTAATATATCTTGATACAAGCAAACATAAACCAAGATATATTATCTTTACCCCCACCCCCTCCCTTTGCGGACTTTGGGGACATGTAAACATTACTTGGAACCTAACGAACATATGGTGCGAATATGAGCTCAATCGGATAATTGGTTCAAAAGTTTTTAGAACATTTACAGACACACCCTGAACCTGAATTTTTATATATAAAGATTATAGATGAGAAATATTAATTATTTAAAATTAAAAACCATTTAAGAATAATAAGTAATGCCACAAAGAACCCGCGATTGTCACTTATACGAATATTTCATTACAGATCTTTTCCAATTTCCCGAAGGTCACATCCAGTTAGCCGTTTAAAGTGGAATAAAATCTAATCTCTTTGTGATATCGAAAATGGATTACAAATCTAGAATGAGCGTGAAATTACATG
>JAHWFO010024993.1:0-16675 GCA_023313115.1 Rhysida immarginata
CGTTGAACCAACATGCCTGAGACAGCTTGTTGGCTAGCGTCAGTGTGAACTTCGAAGGGTAGGTTGAAATCTGGTTGTTTCAAAATAGGAGGACTGGTTAATCTTTTTTTGATTTCCATAAATGCTTCCTGACAGGCCGAATCCCACTTCCACGGTTGATTTTTATGTGTAAGCTTACGCAATGGTTGGTTTATTCTACTTAATTCGGGTAAGAAATCCTTATAAAACTGTATCATTCCAATAAATCTCTTGACCTGTCTAGAATTTTTCGGTATCGGAAAAGACAACATAGGTTCCAGATTTTTGTTTGTAGTATGAAGACCCTCTTGGTCAACACGGAAGCCCAAAAACTCAACACACGTTACGGCAAACCTGGATTTTGAAAAATTGACTTTAAGATTACAATTAGTCAAACGCGTTAATACCCGGTCCAAAATATGTAAATGTGATGATAAATCTGGAGTTCCCACTATTATGTCATCCATATAGTGGAAACTCCAGGGTTCTATAGAGGGGTCTAATACGGTATCCATGATAGACTGGAAGACTTGAGCACCGTTTTTGATACCAAAAGGTATTACATTAAAACAAAAGGTTCCCAAACCTGGGACCATAAAAGCTGTTTTCTCTTGTGAAATTGAATCTAAAGCGACTTGCCAATAAGCAGCTTTTAGATCAAGAACTGAAAATATCTTGGCATGATGCAGTTTTCTAATGATTTGTTCTATGGGCAAAGGGAAATATGTCATGGGTTCGGTTAATTTATTTAAAGGTCTGGCATCTAGTACGAATCTATACTCTTGGCCTCCTTTCTTTTCAATAAGGAAATAGGGTAGCGACTAAGCCGATTCGGTGCGCCGGACAACACCCGATTTTTCCATTTCTCTTACTAATTCACGAAGAATTGGCAATTTAGCATGGGGTTGGGGATAAGGTCTTACCTTAACCGGTTTTTGTTCACCCGTTTGATGGTATGTTGGTATCCTGGATATCTTTCAGTTATCCGCTCCATATTTCTTTTGAATCTCGTAATCATTTCATTCAATAATTTTCCGATTGCGAGTTTTTCTGTCTCATTTTGTGAGGGAATCCAAGTCAATGGATCTGGTAAATGAAGGGTTAAACAAGCGTTTATTTTATAAAGACTATCAACTCCTAACAAACCATTACATGGTAACTCAGATGTTAACCACATATCGAAGGAGATGTCGCCACAAATTTTGCCGTTTACTTTGCGAGTTTTGATAGTTACGTACTCGTTCAATTTCATTTCTTGACCGTTGGCGGTTTTAATGATTTTAGGCACCTCTGCTAACGTTTTTTCTAACTGCCATTTTTGAGCAATTTCTTTTTTTAGCAACGTCACATTGGATCCAGAGTCAACGAGGACGCGTAATATTCTGCTCTCGACATCTAGATCAAGTTGCCAAAACGTTTTCATTGGTAAACGCAATCGTATATTGATCCCTTCACCGAATACTAGATCGTCTCTCTCTCTTGTTTTTTGTGTCGTACACAGTGTGTTCTCTTCAAGGGGGACCTTTTCATAGATAGACTGATCGGCAGAACAATTCGTCGAGCAAAACGTGTCTGCACTTGGGTGGGATAGAACCCCAGATTGGGTTTTCGTCTCATGCAATTCTTTAGATTTTCTAGAGATCTTTTTCAAGATAACTTTGGGTACAAATTCCTCTTCACTTATGCCCCTAGGAACGGGCATCAATTTGGTTTTTTCACTAAACATAGTGTTTTCTGTGAAACTTGCTTCTTGTAATATGGACTTCAAACTTTTGTCTTTTAAAGATACTAGGTTCTTCCTTACGGAAGGTAGTGAATTCTCGATAGCGAGCTCTAGTAAACGTTCATGTGACAAATTGTTTAACGCGAAATTTTGTTCATAAAGCTTACCCCAGTACGTAAGAAAAGGTTCTTTATATTTTTGCGATAGATTGTAAAATCGTTCTTTTCTCTGTGTTTCTTCTCTCGAGTTCCCTAACATTCGCAACAATTTGTCACGAAGAAAACGCCAAGTTGGGGTCTCCTTGCATATCAAACACATCCAATATTGTAACCTTGATTCGGTGAGAGTGGGCCAAATCTGTACGATTTCGTCCTCTGTTATCTCAGTAATTCTCATTTGTTTCTCAACTTGCCCTATATAATCATGTATGCTCATGCCTAGACGATAAGTAGGGAGCCCAAGGCGAAGACGTAGTTTATCCATTACAGCTGAGGGGAAAAAAAAAAACTGACTAAGTTAGTATTGTATAAATAAGTTTTCCTTAGTGTACAAAAAAACAATTTTACGGCACGTTACTATGACAAGAAGAAAACTGAATAGATAAAAGAAAAGAAAACCATAATTAGTAAAACTCTGCTAAGAGGCGTGACTAACACAAGTTAAAAACAGGAAAATTGAAAAGAAGCGAATATTTTGACAAAAAGGTCTACAAAAGGAGAAAAAAAAAAAATCTTAGAGTTAATAACAAACTCACCTTAAAAGAAAAATCTTCAAAGGGCAAATTCTTTTCAAAATTCAAAAAAAAAAACGATAGGAAAACTGCTCAAAAAAATTCGATAACTCTGCAGGAGGAGAGAGAAAAAAAAAGAAAAATGATAACAGAAATTGTCTAATCTATAAATGTAAGATTCTCTTTATAGAGAATTTTTACAGTTTCATCAAGAATTGCAATAAAACCTAATCGACTCTAATTCGAACTAAATAGATGAATTTTTCAATACTAGAATTCCGTATTAAAAAATTTCCAAAGCTTACTAAAAAAGGGATGCGTGGGTTAGAAGAACTGAGTTGGAAAATATTTTAATTAAGCAACATTCGCTTGGAAAAAAACTTCACTGTAGCGTGCCAATTCAATGACACGCACAGCTACGGAAACCCAGACCCAATTACTAGTATTCTGTATCCAAAATTACATACCGCGCTTATAACCCAGGTGGAGGATTATTTTAATTATTGCTAAGGAAGATTAAAAAATTAGTCTGTTTAGGTTCTTAATTCCTTCTAGAACTCCAATAAATTAAAAATTAAATTTGTGATTGAATCAAAAAAGAAGAAAATTAACTCCAAGCGAAATTGTTGCTTTATTTCTTTTTATCTTATTCCTTTTTTTTTTGAGTCAGGAAAAAAAAAATATATTTAAACAATTAATACATAAAATGAAGGACACATAACTACATAAAATGGGCTTCCTTTTCTTCGTTATGGATGAAATTACAAAGATCCTGGCGATAGACGAAATTGAATCTTAATAGGAGTAGAAGAATAGATTAATTTTAGTACAAAGTAATTCACTGAGACGAATGCTCGAGTAAATAGTTCCAAAAAAAAAAATAAAAAAAAATCGAACAAACGCTTGGAACTAAAAAAAAAAATACAATAATTGAAAAAATAAAATAAAAAAAAAACTGAAAAAAAAATGGATAAATTCAGAAATATTAAAGGATGCTTACCTCGTCGAGTACAAACAAGACTAACAAGAACTGGGACACGGAAACATTACTACACAAAAAAAAAGGAACGAGAAGGGTAGAGGAAAACAACACCAAAGGACACAGGTAAAATTTTTCAGCACCGACGAGGAAGGAATCCAGGCAAATCCTATAAGCAAGGATTAAAGAAAAAGCTAGGATGAAAACACAATAAAAGGTTTCTCAATTACAACAAAAATCAAAAGAAAAACAAGAAAAAGGCACCAAAAAAAAAAAAATAAAAAGAAAAAAACAGAATTAAAAAAGAATGCTGGGTCTAGAAGAAGTCCAGAAGATACCAAAAGCATCGCACAACAAAAGTTATTTTTGATTAAAAAAAAAATTAAATGAATAAGTCCAAAGGCCAGTTCAAAAATATTTCAAAGTACTTTAGGTAAAAGAAAAAAAATGTTTAACTCACGCAGTTCTTCGCAGGGAAACCGGAGAGTGAAATAAAAAAAAAAATATGTCGGATGATCTCACAGACGATTGTTCCATTGAGTAACTAAAAATATGACGTTCCAAAAATTTTGAATTTCATAAAAACAAAAGGTAAAAGGAATAGGTTGCTCTGGCAGATCGACATCAAAGCAAACATCTTGCTGTATCTTCAAGTGATATTCTTGACGTTGACGAACATAATGGTTGATTAGCTGTCGAAAATCACCAACAAAATAAAATGGACGACGCTTAGCTTTTGATCCATAACGAGTTAGCGAGACATCAAATTGGAACGAGAAACAATCCTGACATCATGAAGATCGCAACAAACCTTAATAAAAACTTGAAGAACAAAGTCTTGATTCAACTACGAAACAAGCATCATGTATCTAGACTATGTCCGATACATGTTTCGGACTCAAAGACTATTATAGCCAAAGAAGGATAAAATTAAATGAAGCGGACGAGATTGCCCACTGTTGTTGTCTCCATCGGACCAAACTAACAACTCCTCAAAAGCTCGGCTACTACCCAAAAAAAAATTAAATTTTTAAATTAAAAAATTAACAAATTTTTTCTTTTTCCTCTTAACGCACGCGTATGAAGCGCTCGAGAAATGTCCGTCTCCACGAGCAAAGAAAAAATCTTAGAAAAATTATTGTTAAACAATAGATTAAACTATTCGTTTTTTGTAATTGTTAGGATCTAGCAAATCTTATCAAGCAAACGGTAATTTATTATCAAAAAAAAATTCATTTGCGTAATGTTTCAACTACTATTTGAGTAAAAAAAAAAAATAAAACCAAAAAAAAGTATTTTTCGGAATTATTTCTGAATAAGCCTATCCTAATTGTTTTACGCCTGATTTAAATTTAATCTTGCAACCTTTTATCCAGGTCATCAAAGAAAAAAAAGGAAACCTCTATCGACGTTTGGTGTGCCCAGAGGTACTTCTCGAATGGAAATAAAATTCCATATTATTTAGCTTCGGAAAAGTAAACGGGAAAAAAAAAAACGTACACAAGACCCTAAGGAATTTTTTTTCCCTTTAAATTTACACTCTAACGTGAGACCTAACGATTTAGGTAACTGCCCTTAAGCAAATATTCCTTCTTTTAAAATTGTGTCTGGCCAGACTTTAATATTTAGCGTTTTTCCCTTTTTTTATTTTTTAAGCTCTCTGCTATGGGAAGTTCGGGTAGTACCTACACTTTATCAAACGCTTCAGAAAGCGTCGAGTGAACCCTTTAATTTGCATTACACAGGAGGGGGCCACAGTAACCTCCCAAAAAGATATGAAGCTACACTGGAATCTTCCATTCATTAGGAGAAAGAAAAAGGAGGTACAAAAAGCACAATCCGTCGATCTATTCGTCAAATACAAAAATCACACCTCTAGCAAGAGCATGTGCTGTAACTGAAAGACCATGGTCACGCAAATAGACATACTCGAGGGCTGATTTACTAGATTGGTTGACAAAATTTTTCGCGATCGGCCTAAAAAGGACAAAAATGAATAAAAAAAAAAAACGGTCTTCGTTTTTTTCTCTTATTTAATTCACGAAAAGGCACGTTACAATACATACATACATACATACATACATACATACGTACATACGTACATACATACAGTTTTTATCTACTTCTTTACCTACCCGGTGCGAATACGAGAGCAGATCTCTTTAAAAACCCTCAGGTGGTATATTCTCACAATCGTGCATCCCACAATGCAGTATGGAACTAATGGGTTTCCAGTGGGTTTCCAGTGTGACCACTACGAAATATTTGTGTCCTTCAAATTCTCAAATGCGTATCGGACTTATCCGAGACTATTCCTTTGTGTCTCCTCTGGAGCCTTTCTGAAGGGACCGCATTTGTACGGACAAAACATGAGCATCCAGGCCATGAGAGTGGAGAGTGCTCTTCTGCTCGGACGTCTTAGCAGCAGCTGCCTTATAAAAATGTGGTGCCAACTGGCGGCCGACGGACGTTTCTCCTTAATGGCGGCAGGAATAAAGGTATTTGAGAGAAAACGTGGATGGAAAAGTGAAAAAACGAAACAGTTGCACGGGCAGAGAACCTAGAACCTCCGGCTGCTGCTCTCGAGTTCGCGGGGAAGCGAACGTGTAGGAGTAAGGATCTTTTTTTTCCCATTCTCCGCGGCAACGGCCGGCAGTTCTGTCGAAATTGCCACTCGCCGCACAGACTCCGTTTTTCTTTTGTTGACGTCGATAGCAACATTGTGGAACGAGCGGCGGGACTCTTAATAGGCTTAAGAGTCCATTTCGTAAAAAATCATCTCTGAAAGCCAAGAATTGGTTTGTGGGCGTTTCAAGCCATTTAGAAAGGGCGAGATTTTCGCTAACCTTGGCAGATAGTAATTTTTCCTTTAGCGCCCATCTTTATCTAGGGCTTTTCGCCCCTTTGCTCACGACCATACCACGTTGAAAAAAACCGCTAAACTGTTCCGCACAGCGAAGTTAAACAACGTCGGGCCTGGTTAGTACATCGATGGGAGACCGCGTGGGAATCCCAGGTGCTGTGAGCTTCCGTTTTTACGATTCTGCTCTAATTTTGTGGACTTGGCTCCTCTCAGGCTGATTTGATAGTGCTAACTTAGCAAGGGCCACTTCTTTCCATCTCTTGCCTCTCACCACACCCCTCCACACCTCTCTGAAAAGACAAGTCTGGCGCACTTACTCTCTGAGTACACCTCTCCGAGGAGGAAAACATTGGCCGCTCCTCCTCTTTGGATTCAACAAACGGCCACTGTAAGCAATAGGCTAGAGGAAATAAAGAGTCCCAAAAATAAAAATCGTTAAACTAGATTTCCAGTCCTTTTCTCGGAGGCAAAACGTAGTTGAACCTAAAATGGCTCTCCTCAATTGTCAGCGTTCTGTATCGAATTAATTACAAGCTCGTTTCAAAGGCGATTGTTTAAAGCCGCCCGAAGCTCGTTTCAAAGCTTCCGAAGATTTTTTGAAAAATTATTGGAAAAGATTTTTTTTGCTTTGGAGACCGAATCTACCAGACCAGACAGAAGTTGGTAGTATATCCCTTTTGAGCCGAGCTTCGGCTGGCTTTAAACAAACGCCTTTGAAGAGAGGTTCTACACGGACCGGTCACATTTGAGGAGGGCGATTTTAGAAGAGGGGACTGCAAAACTACTGGAAATTTTCATGACGGTTGGTTAGTTAGTTTAACGATTTTTATTTATGGAATTCTTTATTTCTTTTACCCTACGGTAGTTTCCTGAGGCCGTTTGCCCACTCCAGTCCGGTAAGCATCAGAGAACGTAAAAAATGAAAGCTCACAGCACCTGGGATTCCCACGCGGTCTCCCATCGAAGTACTAGCCAGGCCCAACGTTGCCACGTTTGGTTTTGGCTCCGTGGATTTTTGGTTCTATCTAATTCCATAGCGTTCCCCTTTATTACTTCTTTGTACGAGCGTTGTATGAACACTCAGTGAGTAAGTAGAGAGTCTCTACTACTTATTTTATTTAGTTAGTTTTGTTTTCTGTTGGTTTTTCGGTTTGCTTTGCTACGTTAGGTTTAAGGTAAGCTTTGTGCCTGGTTGCTAGGACCAACAGGCTTATTTTCATCGACAAAATGCCGCAGGGAACGGGGCCAGATTATCCCCGTTTCGCTTTATTGTCCCCGCAAGGGCACGTAAACCCGATCAATTTAATCATGCCTGTATACGATCTGTTGGGAAACGATGACGCAATAGAAGCATTGGCTCCGTCAGCGGATGGTAATTATACAATGGTGTTGAGGCATGCTGATGATGCGGCGGCGCTTTGGCGCCGAGGTCATTTTATGTGTGGCGAGGTAAATATAAGATGCGAGCCGGTAGGTGGAAGGGTGACGAACTTCTTTGTTACAGGCTTGGCTCCTTCCACTCCTTTGATTTATGGTCGAGAGAGAGATGGCAAAGTTTGGGAAAGTTTTAGATTCAGCGATTGTCTCTTTTGAAAATGCACCAAAAGTAAACACGGCGGTTTACAGGTTTAAGGTGCAGGTTTCTAAACCTGTTCCAGATTTCATTGTGGTTTGGGGTTACCGGGGTTTTCTTTACTACCCCGGTATGGTTCGTAAATGCTTCCGTTGCGGTTCGCCGGAACATTTGATAGCGTCATATGTCCGCTGTGATCAATGTAAACGTTTTGGTCACGTCTCCGCGGATTGCATTACAGGTGTTGCTTCGCCGCGACCGCTAAAGACGATCTCTTTTTCAGCAGTGGTGGCTGGTTCTACTTTGGATGCGGGGGGGGGGGGGGTGGTTCTACTTTGGATCAGCTCAGATTTCGGTGCTGATCCCCAGGATGGGAAGGCCGCCCCAGGTGGAGGGGTGGAGGTTTCAAAGGAGGTGTATTTGGCTGGTGACGAGGATATGATCATAGAGGGAATGGAAGACGCCAATCTCAAAAGACCGCACGAAGCTGGGAGTGATTCTTCGGCGGAGGGGCGAGAGCCGCTAAACGAAGGGTGGCGGAGACAACGATGTCCTCTTCTGACTACATCGCCGAGACCTCCGAGAGCCAGATTGTTTTTAGCGACGAAGAATTTCCCCCATTGCCGTCATCAGGAAGTACAAGCCAAAAGGGTGTAGTTGGCGAAGTAAATGGGACAGTCCAGTGTTGAGGACAAGGAGGAGAAGGCGGCCGGATTTTCGGATGGGTCCCCTAACGAAGTGGCCTCGTCCGTGGTTGAGCAACCGGATCATTTGCTAGATATCTTATCTAGTCAGGGGGCGTCTGCCGCCCTGTCGGATATTATGGTGTTGACGGATCCAAATAGATTATCCCCCGCTCCCCCACAAGTTTTAGCTACTCCTTCTCCCACACCTTCCTCCCCTCTTATTCGTCCTCGAGCCCTTTCGTTGTCCCAGCCGACCTTGCGGTCGCTGTCTGGGAAGGATGTGTGTGTGTTGTCCTTTCATTTGGAAAATATCCAATTATCGTCCGGAGAGCAGGTGAGATGGACGGAGGTTCCACTGGAGGAGGTGGGGATGTAGAATCTCGAAAGAGTAACCGGCAGTAAAGAGTGTCTTTTTAATAAGCTCCTTACTCAGCAGAAAATGGCCCGCGGTGCCTTTTTGAAATAGTAAGGGATCGTGTTTGTTGACCGTCTTGGTTTTCCTCTTTCGATGGCCCACTTATTGGCAAATTTTATGTTTTGGTTAGGGGGTTTAGGTTTTTGGGTGGTAAACGGTTGAGACATGTAATAGGTTGTCGGGCGGAAATAAAATTCTTCTCCATGGCCCTCCTCTCTTTGAATACAAACTCGCTACTTTCTGTGAGAAGGCAGAAGATTGTTGCGTTCTTTATCCGGAACCTTTCGGTAGACGTCGTTCTGCTTCAGGAGCTCCATGTTGAGATTGACCTTGCTTTGTCTGGGTTTTTGAACTCTTTCCCCTTTGCTGCTTTCTATTGTAGACCGTTGTCCACTCGGAGTTGTGGGGTGGGCATTTTGCTGAACTCAGCGATTGTGGTTACGGCTTCGTACACGGATAAGGACGGTCGGATCGTCTGGATCGATGTTGTGTGGAATGGCAGGGCGTTCCGTATTTTTTCCATTTTTGCGCCATGCCAATACAGCCAGAAGCGGCAATTTTTTGTGACGTTAGGGTCTTTTATGTCTACCCCAAACGAAGTCATCATTGGCGGTGGTGACTTTAATATACGTCCCGACGCCACTTCCGCTAGTGATTCGAGTGGACTTCATGGTTCGCCACGATTTCTACGACGTTTGGAGATTCTGCCGCCCACGTGACAAGGGTTTTACGTGAGTATCACCCCAATCATCCAGTCGTATTGACCTGTTTTTAGCCAGTCGTAGCTTGGTAACCTCTTCAAAATCTATTGAAGTTTTCCCCAATTGTTTCTCGGACCATTGGGGGCTGTCTTGGTCCCTCAATCTCCGGAAAGACTTTCAGAGAGGGAGGGGGTGGTGGAAAGGGAACGTTTCCTTGTTGGATAGGAGCGAGGTGATAGCGGATTTTGTGGCCTGGTGGCAGCGTCTTGTGAAGGACGGTGTGTACTCTATGGAGTCGTGGATGAGGTTGAAGCTGAAGATTCGTAGATGGTGGCGCAAATGGTCGTTCCGGGTAGCAGTGGCCAGGAACAAGGTTGTGCGTCGTCTGCAAAACAGTCTACGGGTTCTTTATGCTTCGGCTCCTAACGCTTTCTTTAGTCCCTATATTCAGCAAGTAAAGAATGAATTAATGGCCTTACGGCTTAGGCAGGCAGAGAACTATTTCCGCCGGTCGAGAACAGCCGAGTTAGTTAGTGAGGTTCAAGTCCCAGCGAACTTTGTCCTGAGCGGAACTTCCCCTTTGATCAGTTCTATAATGGAGCAGTTTTTTAAAGGGGCCATATTTACCGAGGGGCTAATTTGGTGAAAGGAGCTCGGCTGTACTATGAAGATCTTTTTACAGCCTATTCCCCCCCACCTCCTTTGGAGGAGGTGGATGCGGAAGGACTCCTCGACGGTTGGGTTGATGGTCTCCCGTCTATTTTGGAGAATGTTGGGGAGCCTTTGATTAGGCAAATAACCTCGGATGAGTTACTTAAAGCGCTGAGACGATCTAAGCCTCGTAAGTCTCCTGGACCCGACGGCCTCCCATATGAGTTTCATAAGACCTTTTGGGAATATGTTGGTCCTGTTGTGGTCCAGGTGTTTAACAAGGTGTTGGCTGGGGGGAGGGGGGGGGTTGATTCAAATTTTTCAAACGGGATCACGATCCTTTTACCTAAAAAGGCCAACCCAACAACGTTTGACAGTTTTCGACCCATAACATTGGTAAACTGTGACTACAAGCTGTTTGCTTCAGTTTTGGCATTCCGGCTGCAGCCTATCCTTCCATTCTGTATAGGCCGTGAGCAAACATGCTCTATTCCGCATCGTATGGTACAAGATAATCCGACTCTACTCTACCATGTTATAATGGAAGCGAAAGAATATGACAATCGCCTTGCTATTTTAAGCCTAGATCAACATAAGGCCTTCGATTCTGTGCACCGACCTTTACTGTGGAAGGTGTTTCTTAAGTTTGTGCTACCTGGCAGGTTTATCCTTTGGATAAAGAGATTGTATGAAGGTGCCCAGACGAAGATCTTCGTGGACGGTCACCTCTCACACACAATCTGCCTGCAGAGAGGTGGACGCCAGGATTGTCCTTTGTCGCCTACCCTCTATGTATGTTACATAGAAGCTGCCATCAGGCGGATTGTTTCGGATCCGGGAATAGTGGGGTATCGCATCCCCAATTTGATGAATGAAATTAGACTTTTAGGCTACGCTGACGATCTCTTGGGCAATCGCTCAAGTCGAGCTTCGCAATCTTCAAAGATTTCTCGGTAATAACAGGGAGCCACCTCAACTTTGAGAAGTCTAAAGGCATTTTTTGGGGTGAGTGGGTAGCTTCGGAATTAAAAGCATTTCCTATTAAGTGGGCTAACGCCAGTATTTCTCTTACTAGATACCCCTTTTCCTTCACGGAGGATATGGCCTTATTGGCATGGCAGAGTGTGCATGATAAAGTTAAGGCCTTCCTTACCAGACTAAGTTCCTCTATCTTTTCCTTGGAGGTCAAAGCTCGAATCCTCCAGGTCTATGTAGCGCCATGGCTAATATTTACCTCTGCCATTTATCCCTTGCCATCTGAGGTGGGCGTAAACATTACGAGGCTTTTCTATGGGTTTTTATGAGGTGCAGGCAGGCGCAGGGAGTTCATTTCTTGCGTTGTCCTTACTTGTTCCCCAGAAAGAGGTGGCCTGGGTATTCCTTCACCAGAACGCATTAACCAGGCATCGTTTGCTCGTTTTTTTTTCTGTGGAGCCTTCCGAAAAAACTCTCCGATGTGGCTCGGCTATGCTATTTTATTCTTTGGTCTCTCTTTGCGGTCGGTCCTTCCAGAGTGGAGTGCAAACCGCTATGCCCATAGGCTTGAGGTTCCCCAGTACCTTGACGGCAAGTTGTCCATTTTACAGCGTAGCCTGAAGGTCTTCCAGACTACTCTAGAATTAGTGCCGCTCTACAAAGAATTTTATGCTGCGTTGCAACCCGACGTTTCCAGTGTGACACGCCCCCTATCTTATTGATATGCAAGGACCCGATCCCACCCTTAAAGGGTTAAAGTCTTACTGGGGCGTGTGACACTAGAGTTCGGGACTGATATAAGAGGTGTGGCAAATAATTGTACAGATCACCCCAGGTAGTTGACCAAATTTTAAGTTCAATATAATTTATTTCATTAAAGGTTAATCAGCTCAATATCACTAAAAAAAGAAAAAACAGGAAACAAACTACATAGATTCAATACGTCAATTTGTATTAGACTTAGTTTATGGTCTATTATACTGGATGATCTACAGTAAGCGCGATACACTAAAGGGGCCCCTTAGCCATTGCGCGTTTACTGTTTAAGCGCCCCTTGGCGCGCAAGACCCATGCTGTCCCTCACAATTCCACAAACAAAATATGCATAATTAATACGGTTGCGCAAAGAGCATATGTTCAACCAGTGCTTCGCCCAGAAATAAGCAATTTTCGTTCAGTGAATGCTTAAGCATTTACAGACCGGGTCTGCAACGGGACGTCGACTCCATAGAAACAGTGGCTGTGGCGTGACGACGGAGAGCGTCACGTGATTCTTTTAGGGTTTTTGTCACTAAGAAGAGCGACAAAGGGGGAGAATCACGGAAACCCCCACCTACGACTCCCGTGCAGTTAGCTACCGGTATATATGTAGATGCTATCGGACACTTATCATACGAATTGCCTTCTACTCACATTAATGAGAAATACATACAAGGATTCGAAGCGCCCGCACACACTATCATTACTTTCGCTACCCCAGAACGATAGTACTTTGGTTGGAACGTATCCCGCACAACTATTAATACTCAACTCAAGTAACTGAACTAGCTGTATATTCTACTGGTTACAGAAATTCGGTTTTACAGTAAGAAAATACACTTTACTATCTTCCTGTTGTACACTAGTGTCGTGTTCATGACCATCAAAAAAAAAATATCGGTGGTGTCTATCAACGTAACGTTCTAGTTTACATCGCTTATAGTTCCGATGCGTAATAAACCAACTGACTGTACGCAGACCTCCTCAGAAAAAGAACAGTAAAATAATGTCACTCACCAGTCGCCGTCAACATGTAATGACTCTCAATTCTGGAATTACTTGCTTGCAATCCATACTTGAATTACTTTCCGGCTCTTATTAACTTGCTTTTCACTTCGCTGCGTATCGAACACTGCCATGTGATCGCCATGATCAGCATCTAAAAATACAAACTTAAAAATCCGTCATAAAACGATTTCTCAGCACGAACAAGATGCAATACTCATTCAAACTGCAAATTCGATATAAAAAACTTATCCTTGGAGATTCCACGCTCGCCTTGCAAGAAACAATATCTTGCCAACGGTGCCATGAAGCTCGCCAAAAACAATCACGACGTAACTGTTCATACGTCCATTCTCAACAATCTCTCTCATGTATATATAAAACACAACACCCGCTCCAAGCTTCCAATTTTCAACAAGCGACTCGTAATAATAAAAACAATCGTCGGATGGTTAAAATTTTCATCTTTCTAGAAATCGCTCTCAACAATCACACAACTTAACAATTAATCCTTCTGTTGCGTTACGCTGGCAGCGCAAACAGAATGGAGTTAAAAAAACTAAAAAAAAAAATAATAAACAATTTCTTTTTATAATAAAAATTAATATTCTACTTTAAAACAAAACTGTATATTCACTAAAAAAAATATCCATTATCTACCCGATATTGAGCTGATATACCGCAATTAATGATAATTAAAATTTATTAATCAATTCCCCCAAAAATACTAATCTAAAAAAAAAAATACAAATAATATTATAATATTACATTTCCCTATATTCCATATGATAAAAAAAAAATACGAGAGCAACCCGTGACTTGTCACATACGCCCATTAGCAAACAAAAAAAAAATTCATTAATAATTTTTTTTTAATAAGGTAACCAACAGCTAATATATCTAACACCAATTAAATTAATGTAACAAGACAAGTTAATATTGATTTTGTTTCATAGCTCTAAATCGCAAAAACCTAATTGTCTTCCTTTATCTAGGAACTGTATCCCTTCCTCATCACAGTACTCGTCTCCTTCCTCATCATTCACTATGCTTCTAGGCTCCTCCGTCTCTTCAGCCATATGAATCGCGTTAGCTAGATTCACTGCCAAAGGGTTCATTCGAATTTTCTTACCTCTCCTTTTATACTCCTTATCATTCCAACCCTTTGGGCGATACTTTCCCATCCACTTAAGCCCCTCTTCAGGCACCTCCGTCAACACCTCCACCCTACCTAGTTCACAAACCCCAGAAATAGAGGGTTTAGGCAACGCTCTACTTCGCGTCATCGTGCCCACATCCCTCACCTCTACGTGTCTTTTATAATCTCTGTTCACCTGAATGGCTTTAGCACAACATTTTGTGGCACTGCATTGAGATGCCACGTTTTTATGACATTTAATTGTCATAGTGGCGGCCTCAGAACAAGTGTTTTCCACTACCGCTGGAGTGTTACTCCAGTTATCCCTCACCTGTCTTTTAGTTCTACCATCTCTATCCTCCCAATTCTGCACCACCCCCTTTCCTGTGTTAGACCATCTATACCAAGCTTGATTCTCTCTTACCCAATGTATATCTCCAAACGTAACTCCCACTACCTGAATCCACCCCTTACCATCACTACCATTAACCACAAACGGGCCAATCCAACGAATACTTTTACGTTGGTTTTCATTTCTCGCAGGGTTGGGTACTTTAATCATAACCAGCTGTCTCATGTCTTCGGCCACCCCCCCCCCTTACAACACTTGGGGCCCTTAGGTTTCCCTATTTCCATCTTCTCCATATTACATATGCCAGCGTTTATCTCCCCCTTCGATGCATCCAGTGGGATTACATCCACGCTATTTACAAGAGTAGTAGCGACACACTGGAATGTCAGCCCCCTCATGACATCCATACCCAAAATCCGTCATATGGGCGGTCGGAAAATTCATGAAGCAAGAAGGTTTTTGCCCCCATGTGACGTCCTTGGATACTGACCTCTAGGGTAGCACTCTGTTCCACGGCCATACAGCTCCCGTTCACTCCACGGATGACCATATTTTCTGGCTGCCATGGGACATCAGAAACCTGTCTACATACCTCGGCATCCAACAGTGACACTTGGGATCCGGTGTCAATTAACATAGATACAGGCTGCCCCTGTATATCGACTTTTGTGACGCACAATCCACCATTGATACAATGCATCACTAATGGCTCATCCACTAATTCACTTACTGTGTGATTACATGGTTTAGTGGTTTGTCTCGGGCAGTTACGGGCGTAATGTCCGGGCTGCGAACATTTAAAACAGCCCGTACCGACATTTGGGCTCGGTGCAACTGGGCTTGATTTCCTATCCAAGTCAGCCCTTAGTTGCGCAACTGTCTGAGTTAATGCTACCACAGCTTCTTCTAGCCTCTTAACCGTCGCGCTGCACTCACAGCTTGCAGCTTGGGGTTTTGAGGCATCATGCGATTTATCCCCTTTTATTCCCCCTCTATTTTGATTACTGCTAGAGCCACCTTGCCCTGTTTCCGCTACATTGGACGACCCTCTTCCCTTCTTTTCAATCTCCTCTGACTTGAGTGCTGCCTCCACTGCCTCCGTAAATTTCGTCGGCTTTGTGGCCAACAAAATTCGTTGGTGGGCCTGCAAGCAACCACCCGAGAATCTCTGGAGAATCATGGGATCATGCCCTGCCTCCCACTGAGGATTCGCCCTAACGAATCTAGCCATGGCGATCTCAAGTCGGTCGACATATGCCAGAACCGATTCTGACGGACGCTGAATTGTGTCGTAGAGCTCCTTCTCTACGTCACGTGCAGAGGTAATTCGACCAAACACCTGCTCGAGACGAGCCCGCATTTTCTCATAGTCCGTTAATTCAAAAATGCCATGGTCGGATGCCCTTTTTGCAGCTGCACCCCGTAATTTCGATCTGATTACGGCCAGCTTTACCTTTGGCGTCCAATTGCCAATCTCGGCCATATCCTCCACACTCGCTAGGAAGGCTATGATGCTGACTCCACCGTCCTCGCCAGAGTAAGTGGGGACCGCAGACGTAAATCCCACTAATTCGGGCATGGCAGCTGCCCCTCTTCCTACCTCTATGTCACCCTCGTCGCCTGGCATGATTTAAATTTCAATTACCCACTCTCATACACCTAGAGTATGCTCTATTATAACCAAAAACTTAAGTTTTACAACTAAAAAAAAATTTATTTATTTTTTTGTTTGTTTGTCGCGAATTATTGACCACCCTCGCTAATCCGGAAATTCCGAAGTATCAGTCCCTGTTCGGGCGCCATTTATGTGACACGCCCCCTATCTTATTGATATGCAAGGACCCGATCCCACCCTTAAAGTGTTAAAGTCTTACTGGGGCGTGTGACAACAGAGTTCGGGACTGATATGAGAGGTGTGGCAAATAATTGTACAGATCACCCCAGGTAGTTGACCAATTTTTAAGTTCAATATAATTTATTTCACTAAAGGTTAATCAGCTCAATATCACTAAAAAACAAAGAAACAGGAAACAAACTACATAGATTTAATACGTCAATTTGTATTAGACTTAGTTTATGGTCTATTATACTGGATGATCTACAGTAA
>JAHWFO010024995.1:0-15015 GCA_023313115.1 Rhysida immarginata
ATAATCTAGGCCTACCAACGCACACTGCGTCCCGGTGTCATTTGATTGTTCAATGCAGTATTGTAAGTAAACGGAGCTGCGGGGACCCCATGTTCATATGACAAAAAATACTTCTAAGGACCTCTTCTATCATCTTCCAAAAAATTTGTACTCAATTCAAAAACACCTTGTATATATAAAAGACTACCAGAGGATCCGACGTTACCCGGGATAATTACACCTGCAGGTAAACAGAGCAATCTCAAGGATTTAAATTCTAATTCCAAAGGCGAATCAATACAACACAGAGCGAAGGGACTATTCATTCTAAATAAAATCCAAAAAATGGGAATTCTAGGTGATATAACGGTACTTTATTTAACTTCTTGTTGACTTGCTTCAGAATAAAATGATATCCATCTTCACCACTGAAGAACATCACTGGATATTTCAGATACAAGTTTTTCTTGCCCTTGACATAGAAGCTCTTGTACCCTCTTGCTCTATACGAAACTCCCGTTGTTCAGATGTTTTCAATACCCGTATAGATTTTTCTATTTTAGCTGCAGAGTTTCTCTGACCAACACTCGTTCTTTTTATTTCCTTTCCAGACACACATTTTTTTTACAGTGGTCTGGATGTTTGATAGGGAGCTCAAGGGAGACACGTATTACTCCTTTGCCTGCTCAATAGACGCTTCCTTATTTAGGTCCTGTCACTGCATCATCATTTTATGTTCATTATTAATAGCTGTATCATGAAATTTTGCAATATCTGAATCTGAATATAAATGAAAAACCCTTAATAAAGTAATGACCGATGAAGAAACCTCTTGTTCACAAAATATTTTATTCTGCATATACGCTTTTCGAACTCTTTTCAGTTTATTATTCAATGCCAAGTAAGTATTTGACAATCGACAATCGAACAGTGTAGTGTATCGGTATTCGTGTGGAACTTGAAGCGTAGATTCCATAATCTCACCCTTCATAATCATATTCCAAAGGAAATACACTGAACTAGAAAAGAAGCCTGATGTACCCACAAAGATCATCCAAAGTATGAAAAAAGAAAATTGCCTCCTCTTGGTGGAGGGAAATTTGATTGACGGTTGTCTGAACTAAGAGTATATCACATAGTAAGCCACAAAAACGAAAAAACTTACGAAACGCAGTAATTCTGGAAGATAACATTGTCAATGTCATCAAAATTGGCATCAAGGATATGTCTTGGATTACGGTACCTTTTTCTATGTAGAGAATGTTTTGGAATGCCAGAGACTAGATAATTATCATGATTTACCATAATAGACAGCACGTTTTTCATGATCTCTTGATTATATTTTCCAATATGGGTCATATTGAAATCATTATAAATGGAGTAATTGCGAGCAATTCTCCTATCTAATTGTGCAGTAGTCCTTAGGGTAATGTTTTGGAAAGTTTAGAGTTCCTTCCCACTAGTCTTGCAAATTGTAGCCCAGACGGGCATGCCATATAACGAGATGACACGAACAATCATTTTGTATAACAGTAGTTTGTTATCAACACTGAGGGCACTGTTACGACTCAACAGAGCAATTAAGCTAAACTTTGCTTTTTTGGCCTTATTCATCGCATAAGTCGCATACATATTCCATGATAGTTTTGAATCAATAACAACGCCAAGGTATCTATAATTATCAACGCATTCCAAGTATTTGCCATATAACTTTAAGGAGTCCAGATTTCTGTTTTTCTTTTTAATGATAAATATCGCTTTGCATTTTTCGATATTCAGTTTTAATCGCCGCTTGCTAAACCAGATTTCACATTCTTTAAGGGCTTCCTGCAAACTTGATACAACAACACTAGGCTGGTGTGCCCATGTCAGTAAAGCAGCAGCATCCGAATAAAAATATAGCTTACAGTAAGAGATTTCAGGGATGTCACGTATATAGTAATTGAACAGAATTCGCCCCAGCATTGATCCTTGTGGGACACCGCCATTTATGTCACAGGTATTAGATAATTATCTCCAACTCCGGCCTGAAAAGAACTGTTGGAAAGAAACGAGTGAACTAGACTAATTAAATCATGGGGGAAACCATCAATTATTATTATAAATAAGGCCTTCATGCCAGACCTGATCAAAGGCTTTATGAACATCTATGAAGATAACGCTGCAATACATCGAAAGATTAAGGGGAGTGTTAACATCCGCTACAAGTCACTATAACAACTTGGAGCTGGCAAGAATGTTTCGCCCGAAACCCAAATTTTTCTGCACGGATGAGATTATTGGTTGTGCAGAAATCAAGGAAACTTGTGAAAATTGTTCTCTCAAAGACTTTAGAAATAGAAGACAGCAAGCTGATGGGCCTGTTGTATACAGGGTTTGCAGGATTTTGATCGGGCTTAGGAATACTTAGGACAACAGACTGTTTCCACGTATCCGGAAAGTAACAATTATCCCAGCAGTCGTTTATAATTAGGGCATTTTCTATATATAGAAATGTGCTTATGTGGTCGGTTTGTCCAGCTGTCCGTCCGTCCGTCTGTAGACAATCCCACAATTCATTGCGTTGCAATGGAGAGAGTGCATCTGTTGAATTGCTGGAAGACACGAATTATCCTCGCATTCCTGAAAACGCGTGTTCAGAACATACATGGGTTCGGCTCTGCGCGTGCTCTAAACGTTAATGAGATGGTGCGCGTGCAGGATGCACGTGTTTGACGATTATTGAAAGGGTAGTTCGGTCTCTAAATCAAGAGAATTATTTTATTCCTAGGGAGCTTAGTATTTATTACGATAACTTGAAAACGAATTAACTTTTTCAAAGTCTGTTTTCACCAATCCATTAATACGGGACAGAGCACGAACAAGTACGAACGTGAGATAGCCGGAATTAGTATGTACTATAATGGCACGTGCTTTAATGGTACCATTATGATACCCCCTTAAAAACTTCCTATAACCATATATGGCATGTAATATATCAAACAAATCTCACAACATATCATGAACACATATATATGAGTAACTAGTGATAGCAGGTATTGGTCTAATGTCACGTGTATGTGCAAGGATGTCTCATGAATGAATATAACGCGTAAATAATGTTGGTGTGAAATGTTTAGTATACGTGTTTTAATGGTACAAAATGGAACTTTCAATGCTACGATATGGCATGTAATATATCAAACAACTCGTAACAACGTGCCATGAGTGAATATAACGAGTAAATAATGATAATGGTTATTGGTTTAGTAGCACGTGCCCTAATGGTACCATGTCGTACCATATGGTACCGTTGGAACTTTCAATGCTAAGATATGGCATGTAATATATCAAACAACTCGTAACAACATGTAATGAATGAATATAACGAGTAAATAATAATAATAATGGTACCATTAGAACTTTCAGTGCTAAGATATAATTAACTGATAGTAATCCAATACGTCCATCCAGGGCCTGTATGGCCTGAGGCCGACGAGTTGGGTCCCTGGATGAACCTGGATTAACGACTGCTGTATGATGGTCACAGCAGCCAGGGGGTGAAGATTGTGAGTCACTGAATGGTCGCCCATCCAGTGGCTAGCCGTGCCTGATGTTACTTAACTTCACAGAAGTTGTTACAGTGAAAGCCCACCAGGCCACGGCCTCCCCCATTTGATATATATGGCATGTAATATATCAAACAACTCATAAAGTGCTATGAGTGAATATAACTAGTAAATAATGGTAATGGTTATTGTTTAGTAGCACGTGCCCTAATGGTGCCATATGATACCATATGGTACCATTGGAACTTTCAATGCTAAAACATGGCATGTAGTATATCAAACAACTTGTAACAACGTGCGTGTCAAGAGTGAATATAACGAGAAAATAATTTTAGTGGGAATTGGTTTTGTTACATGTGCCCTAATGGTACAATATAGTATTGTTAGAACTTTCAATGCTAAGATATGGCGTGTAATATATCAACCAACTCATTACGAGTTGTTAGATCTATTGTTATCCATAGCTTATTTTTATCAAGAGCATAATGCTGTTAGGCTTAATGTTATCTAAAGCTCACTACTGTTATACATATTGCTAATTAATAGTAGTTAATCGCTTGCTTCAATAGTAGACGATAACGTAGAAACACTTTAGTAATTTGATTCGAGTGAAAAAGCATATGGATCCATTCTATACATCAGAACAAAAGATGAACAAGAAAATCAGGTGCAGTTGGTCGCTAGCAAAAATAGATTGGCTCCTGTGAAAGAAGTGACACTTCCTAGGCTGGAATTAATGGGTGCTAATATAAAAAAATAATAGATGCTTACACACATCGCTTAAGCAATTGAGGCTCACTTCGTTTAACATTATGTGGGAATTCTTACAAACTAAAGAACTTATTTTTTTAAATGTATGAGAAATAACTCCCTCTTCATTTACCTTTCAGTTCTTCAAGTTTATTCATTTAAATTCTCTCTATACATTAGCTTACTTAAATAATAATTTACAATTTAGTTTTCATATTTATTTATTTTCTCTTAAAGTGTTTTAAAATGTTGATTAATTCAATATATCCATGTACGATGCTATAACATGAAAATGTGCTCCCTTTATCCGCTTTGGCGGTAAAATCATTCTTGTTTTAGTAATATCACCAGTTACATTTTGCGGTAAGTTTTAAGACATTGTTTTTAATTGTGTCTTTACCTGGTGCCTTCTTTTTTGAGTTTCTTAAAGCAATTTTGAATCTCAGCTACCTGTATATTATGTTTGGCCACGTGATAGCTAGTGTTGTAAAACTCTGTTATGCTGCTCTCTACCAGTTTAGATATTTCTAGTCCTTCTGGACGATCATCCTTTGGAGTCACAAATTGTTCTTTAAGCGAATCAGCAATTAGCTGTGCTTTGTCTTGGTCATTAGTTATAAAAGGTCCACTGGTGTGTAAAAGCGGTGGTATGTTCATGGCCTTTTTATTTTGTAAGGCTCGAATCATGCACCAGATAGATTTGTCCTGGGTTGACAAACTCTTCACCTTCCCATTCCATCTCTCGTTACGAAGTTTATTTACTTCCTCATGTATTCTTCTCGTAAGTCGATTATATTTGGTTTTAAGCCAAGGCTCTCGTGTGGGGGGTGGCCGTGGCCTGGTTGTCTCGTCGGTTGGCTTGCCAATCGATGGAGTTCAGCAACTTCAGGCGCGGCCAGCTGCTGGTTGGGTGACGGCCTGGGCTTGAGGGCCACCGCTGGCGGGACAGCTATTTGGGGCGCGGCTGTTGGGGGACTTTGGTCTGACCCATTTGCCGATTGACCATAGCTGGTGTTCCAGCAGTTGGTGACAGCCTCTGGTTCGTTTATCCCCAGCAGCTTTTCCATCATGAAACCCCCCGTGCTTCGGAGGGCACGTTAAGCCGTCGGTCCCGACTGCTACTGTCATCTCGTAGCAGTCGTTATTAATGGGATGGCGCAAAACTCCCTCGTAGGAGTAGGTGCCGCAGATTATCGCTTGCGATAATCTACCCTCTGTACCAGATAAGATAAGGCTCTCGTGTTCGGTGCCATAGCCTCCTTGCCCTGTTTCTTTGGTCTATTAGATACTTAACTGCTGGAGTAAGATCGAGATGATCAGGCCGTTTCACGTCTGCTGGAGAAGTACAAGCAATGATGGCATCAGTAATATATGTAGTGACCCTTTCAAAATTTATATCTATCTCCTCCGCATTGTGCACGTCATTGAGTAGATTACTGTCATTTTTGAGAAGATCTCTGAAAAGTTTCCCGTCTTGTTTAAGCCCCATTTGTTCTCTGAAGTCACTATTTACATTTTCAAAATTCAGTGCGACCGGTTTATGATCTGAAGATAAATCATCAACAGTAAAAATATCCTATGTTACCTATGTTATTAATAGCTTCGATTAGCCATACTTTCAGTGTTTGCTCGTAAGAATTCCACTCATTTTTGGGTATTTTTTGCCTAATTCATTATACAAATAGCATATACTGCCTAGTTGTTTGTACATATCTTGTATGCCATTCATATTAAATCTTTTATCCATTTTCGAGACTATTGAGGCACAGGATGTCTCTGGAGTAACTTTGGTTGGGACTCGTTTGACCTGTGGATATTTTGGGCATTTTGTATAACTGGATGCGTTCTGCCCATCACATCTTATACACTTTGGAGGATCTTGTCCTTTAACATTTGGGCAGTCTCGTGACCGGTGGTCTTTAGCACATTTGTTACAGCGAGGAGCTTCAGTACACCCTAGAGATATATGCCCAAATCGTAAGCAGTTAAAACATTGTAAGGGTCTTTTATTTCCACAGAACAATTCGATGGATTCAACTAAGGGTCCTATACGAGTAACATTTCTTAGTCTTGCTGTACTCTGTGTTCGCTAACAGAACCAGAATCATGGGCATATCTATCGATCCTTTGGATTTTTTAAAGTGTAATCACTTTCTCAGGAAAATAATTGGATCTTTTTTAGGTCTTCCTTAAAATCGTCAAGGTCATAGGTCACGTCAACATTTCGTACAACGTATTTAATGACTTTTCAGATTTAAGCTGATGATGCTGAATCTTTAGCACGTTATCAGCCTTTATGCCAGACACTAGTTTATTATGCGTTTCTTCATCATGACACCTTACTTTGATCGTCTCTGCTCTGTCTGTGTGTACAGTAATTTGGTTAATCGCCACATGCTTTTGAATTTTACCCAAGATATGCTTGCTTGGCTGACCGTGAGTACATAATATGAGTACATAATATTATGATTTGGAGCTGCTCTTGTTATTTGGCTTTTCAAAATTTTTTCGCTGGTCGGACTTGCTTTCTCAGAAAGCAACAGCGACTGCATTCAAGGTTTTTTTTAGCCTTTTTGGAGTTTGCAGTTATCCATTTATCCGCATCATTGTATAGCCGTTTACGATTCGTACTAATCCGGTCTTTCCCATTATTATCATTACTCCCTAAGCCGGAGGAGATAGTTTTCCATAGGCTGAGGATTCACACTCTCTATTTCATAAGAGTTTCTTAGATAGTCAGAAGTTTCATCTGTAGGCTGATTACCTTTGGCAGAGCAGAGAATTACATTGACAGAGAAGAGAATTGATCTTTGAGGAACTGCTCCATCTTATTATAATTCTTGTTGGATTTTCAGGGTATATAAGTGCTGCAGAGATTTCAGCGTTCATACTAGTAATTTTATCGTGGATTTTCTTTGTTTGTTTTTAGTGACTCAACTTTCCCTTATAAATTATCGTATTTAGTGCATGCACATTTCTTGTCGCAAAACCTCTAGCTTATCCTTAATTATAGCATCAAACGGTTCGAATCTATAATCTTTACATGCATCTTTATATATATCGCCAAAAGTACATTTGCTATCACTTGTTTTGTGGCTTGCAATGCCACTTAACGCTTTGCCTGAGTCTGGCATTACGATAAAATTTAAAGTAAGTAAAAAATAATAGGAAACGGTCAGCACAGTGGCTGGATGCTTCGCAAAGGCTTCATACGGCTGCATGACAACGCGCATCCTGGATGCTCTGGGCTACGAGATGCTACAGGCTCTGGGCTGCGAGGTGCTTCCTCACCCCCGTATAGTCAGGACAACTAGCCCTGAAAAGGGCTTTTCCGGAATACGATCCGTCGAAAAAACAGCCTTAAGGAATAGAGTATAATAAACCGCTGACCTAAAAAGAATGCGTCTCCAATCAACGTTCCGTCTCCAGTCTATACCAACAAGAGATATTCGAGCTCAACCTCTGGTTCTAAGATCAATTATCAATGCTGTGTTCAATGTGTGATGTAAGTAAGTATTTGGACAATCGACAATCGAACAGTGAAGTGAAAAGAAAGACGCGTGTGGTCCAGGAGCCAAGCTCACTTCGCACGCTCGCTCAAAGAGTAAACCAGAGGAGATACACTGAATTAGGAGAGAAGCCTGATGAACCTCTTTAGTCCTCCAGTGAAGAAGTCCCCAGATGGGACGACTCAGATTGTAGATTGACGAATAGAGTTCCCAAAAATCAGCAGGGTCTAAAGGATCCAATAGTTGGGGAAGACGGCCTTGATAACGTCATCAAAGCAGTCATCAAGTATATGCCGGGGTCTTCGAAACCTGAGGGGACACTTAACAACGAATGGACGGTCCAGAATACTAGAAACCAGAGTATTTTCATGATTTTCCATCTTGAGTAGCATGTTCTTCATAAGTGCCTGGACAAAGGTGCCTGTGTGGGTCATCTCCAAATCGTTATAGATAGTGATTGTTGGCAACTTTTCTGTCAAGTTGGGCAATGGACCGGAGAGCAACATTTTGGAAGGTCTGGAGATCCTACCACCTAGATTACCAATAATCCCGTGCAATGCCGTGTAACTCTGCCAGTTTATTTATATATATATAAAGTAGGATGTTTGTCTGTGGGTTTGTTTGTTTGGTTTTTATAGAAATCTACAGTTTTATTCCGATCTTGATGAAATTTTGCATACTTGACCTTCAAAGCATGTGGAAGGTCACTGTCTACCTCAGATTTCGACAAAATAATAATTATTGATTTAAAAATATCGATATTCATGGTTATGGCAAGGCATATTAATGAGAAATATCTCATGATCAACAATGCAAGGCAAAGTTTGTGAAGTAATAGGTCACAACAACGGTGTCAACACGCAAAGTACCATCACTATACAAGGATCAATAATATATATCTCATGACCAACAATGCAAAGCAAAGAGAATTCTTGCAAAGGTTCAATATAATAAGGAAAAGATTCAATATAAAAAAAGAGAATAAAAAAGGTTCAATTTGTAAAAATGCATAGAATTCCTGTTATTCAGGCTTTTCTTAGAAAAGAGAATTCTTAGTACCTAAAAATTTCTTGAAATTCTTTAAAAATGATCAATAACTGGAGATAATGGAGAGTTAGACAACTACTGAGAAAGTGGAAAGACGAGAGAAGAAGCTCGCCTTTAGCTCTGTTCTGCATTGAGCAAATGGTAAGCAAGTAAATGGAAGAATCGGCGACCGCTAAATTACACAAAGTGATGAATGGCCTAGTTTTGCTTCAACACATCGATAGTAGAGTGGGAATTGCAAGAACATCAACTGTACACCTAAAGTAATATTACGTGAGTGAGAAATTTAGATTAGCAGTGGCATCCTTGGAGAGGTCCATCCATTGTGAGTCTTCAAAGAATTTTTTTTCGAATTTTCATTAGGAATTTTTAGTGTATTAATTCTAAGCGTTTTCATGTGTTTATTTATAAGATACTGCTAAATTTAATTAAAAAAAAACGTCAGAGTCACTTCGTGGTTATCAGCTAGCTTATTTGGTAGCACATCAGATCCAAACAGTTCATGAAAATACATTTTTAATATATTCTTTGGGAATGTGTATATTTTGGAAACCGAGATGCTGATAATGCGATGATATAAAGTTAGTTTCCAAGAATTAATAATGAGCATAATATGATGATGCAGTGACAGAACATTAATAAGGCAGCGTCTATTGATGAGGCAAAGGAGTCATGCGTGTTTCCTTTGAGCTCCCTATCAACGTCCAGACGACTGGCAAAAATTTATGTCTGGAAAGGAAGAGAAAGAACCAATATTGGTCAGAAAAATTCTGCAACTACAACAGAAAAAGCTATACGGGCATTTGAAACATCTGAACAACGGGAGTTTTGAATAGAGCAAGAGGGTATAAGAGCTTCTACCTCAAGGGTAAGAAAAACTTCAATCTAAAGTATCTGGTGATGCTCCGCACCCAGCTAGCATGCTTACGTAATTCCAACGCTAGGTCCATACGTTGCACTAACGCAGAAATGGTACGCTGTCTGATGGTTGGTTAACCGTTAGATCTGGGTTATTTTTAACATAATCCCAACATTAATATAACATATTTCCATCAATTTTCTAAGATAATCCCAACATTAATTTAACATATTTCCAACAATTTTCTAACATAGCCCTGACATTAATATAACGTATTTTCATCAATTTTCTAACATAACCCCAACATTAATATATTATATAGAATTCTATAGAATATATTCCCAATGATTTCCTAACGTGATCCCAACATTAATATGAGAAACTGGAAAGGACTGTGGATAACGACATGACCAACTGACCTCTTGTCCACAAAAGAATTTTTTTAAGCATATACGTATTTCGAACTCATTGAGTTCATTATTCAATGCCGATACAAAGTTTGGTCGACAATCGAACAGTGTAGTGTATCGGTATTCGTGTGGAACTTGAAGCATAGCTTCCATAATCTCACCCTTCATAATCATATTCCAAGGGAAATACACTGAACTAGAAAAGAAGCCTGATGTACCCACAAAGGTCATCCAAAGTATGAAAGAAAATTGCCTCCTCTTGGTAGAGGAAAATTTGGTTGACGATTGTCTGAAGTAGGAGTATATTACATAGTAAGCCACAGAAAAAAAGAAAGAATTTATGAAACCCAGTAATCTGGGAAGATGACATTATCAATGTCATCAAAATTGACATCAAGGATATGTCTTGGATTACGATGCCTTTTTCTATTTGGACAATCGACAATCGAACAGTGAAGTGTACATTCGTTAGGATGGGACGAAAGCAGCGCTTTCACAAAGCTCATCTAACCAGAATAAACTCCAAAGGAAATACACTGAGGTAGTCAAGAAGCCTAACCAACCCAAGCGGTCTTCCATATTATACAAAAAAGAAAGTAAGATTGACGATTGTCAGAAACAAAAAACAAACGAAATAAAAAATACAAGGACAAATAAGATTATCACATCTTCCAGTAGTCTGGGAAAGAGACGTTGCTAATATCTTCAAAATTGATGTAAAGAACGTGCCTCGGTTTACGATACTTCGTATGCCAGTTCATATTCATTGAGTTCTCCAGTAACCCTTTCACAAGCTTATTGTCGTGAGTCTTCATCTTCTGTATCATAATCAAAAGGAGATCCTGTATAAACTTACCGATATGGGCCATGTTTAAATCGAGGTGGATGGATTGGTTTTTCACCGTCCTTCTGTCCAGCTGGGCAATGGTCCTCAGGGTAACATTCTGGAATGACTGTAGTTCACTCCATCTGCTTTTACAGATAGTCGCCCACGCAGGCATGCCATAGAGGAGTATGGTCCGGATAATCGATTTGTACAGAAGTAGCTTGTTGTCAATGCTGAGGGCGCTGTTGCGACCCATAAGAGCTATGATACTGTACTTAGCCCTCTTCGCTATGTTCAGAGCATAGGACATATGCTGGTTCCATGAGAGTCTTGAGTCAATGATAACTCCCAGGTACTTGTAGTTGTCCACCCAGTCCAGTTTCTTATTAAACAGAACAAGAGAATCTGGGGGATGCTTGAGCTTCCTATTGAGGTATAAAGCCTTGCACTTTCCGACGTTAAGGTCCAACTTCCAGCAGTTAAACCAGTCTTCGAACTGCTTCAAGGCGCACTGCAGCCGAGTGATAACGTGAGCCGGCTGGTGTGCCCATGTCATAATGGCAGTGTCATCCGCATAAAAATACAGATTACAATTATCGGGTTTTGGGAAATCATGTACAAAGTAATTAAATAGCATATGCCCGAGGACAGAACCCTGAGGGACACCGGCCTTTACAACACGGGGTGTGGAAAGATTTTCTCCAACCTTGGCTTGTTAGGATCTGCCGTCAAGAAAGGATTTCACCATCAAGATCAAATCCGCAGGGAACCCGTCTCTGATCATTTTGTAGACAAGGCCCTCATGCCACACTTGGTCAAAAGCCTTACTGACATCGAGAAATACCACCCCACAGTACCTGGATAGGTTCAGGGGGGGTACTCAGGTCTTCAACGAGCCTCCATATCTGCATCGGACAAGAGTGGGCAGCACGAAAGCCAAACTGCTCTTCCCGTAAAAGGTCATTTGCTAGACAGTGATCTTGGAATCTGACAAGGATCGTTCTCTCCAACACCTTGGACATCGAGGGTAGCAAGCTAATAGGTCGGTAGCTCGCGGGGATTGCAGGATTTTGTCCCTGCTTTGGAATACTCAACACAATAGATTTCTTCCAAGCCACAGGGAAGTAAGAAAATTTCCAGCAGTCGCTAATGATATTGGTGAGAGATTCAATAAAGTTCTTTGGGAAATTCATAAGGGCGTTATTACTCACCTTGTCTCTTCCTGGAGCCTTCTTCTTTTTCAGTTTATTTATGATGTTGGCGATCTCACCAGCCTCGATGTTGTACTTCGTAAAATGCTTCGGGACTTCATCAAAGTTGTAAATACCTTCTTCCACACGCCGAGACATGATTTGGCTCTCGGGCTTATCGTTGGTGGGAGTAACAAACTGCAGTTCCAGTGAATCTGCAATGACTTGGGCCTTGTCCTGATCAGTTTGCACATAGTTACCTTGTGGTGTACGGAGTGGAGGAAGCATAACATTCTTCTTCTTCTGTAAAGCTCTAACCATACTCCAAATGGAATTGTCGCGAGCCGACAAGCTTTTGAGTTTTTCATTCCATCTAGCGTCGCGAAGCTCTTTTATCTCCTCTTGAACTCTTCGCACTAACCTGTTGTACTTGGTTTTGAGCCAAGGTTCACGATAGCGTTGCCAAAGTCTACGGGTCCTGTTTCTTTCAGCAATTAGGCGTTGGATTCCAGGAGAGAGTTGGATTCGATGAGAAGGTTTTTTCTCTGATGGATACTTACTGACTTCTATGGCACTGTTAATACATCTGGTGATGTCATCAACAAGTTGATCGATGTCCTCTGTACAGAAAGCAACGTCGGGATGGTAGCCATAGTCCTTAAGAATATCTTTGTAGAGCCTCCAGTCTTGATGATGTACGAGTTCCTCTCGGAAATTTATGTCAACATTGTCAAAGTACAACGCCACAGGCTTGTGGTCAGAAGAAAGGTCATCAATCGTGAAGATATTGTACGGTTTGAAGAAACCCTTCAAGAGCGAGATGTCCAAAACGTCACTACTAGGGGAGTGGTCGCAGTAGTAGGTGTCCACCACAGGTCCAGCAGCGATGATATCATCTCTACCTTGTATGTACCTATAGAGAATCATGCCGTTGTAATTCTGCGTTCTGGAGTTCCAGCTTGGATGCTTGGCATTTAGGTCACCAGCCAGGACGACTGGAGTGTCACCACTGAAGAGTTCATCAAGCTCGCAAATGTCAAGATAATGTTTAGGTGAATTGTAGAGCGCTACGAACTTCACTTCACCACAGGAGACGTCATTGATAATGATGGAGGCTGATTCCATACCTGCATAAGACTTGGATACTAATTCTTGGTGTTGAATTCCCCTCTTAATGATGATCGCAGCGCCCCCAGACGCACATCTTGCAGCATTTGAAGCCATTCGATCCTTACGGTACACACAATAGCCAGGTAGCTTGAAGTCTTGGCTTGGTTTGAGGTGAGTTTCACAGAGGAAAGCCACGTCAATTTCGTGATTTATCAGAAAGTTGTGAAACTCGATACGCTTTCGGGGAATGCCCCTAGCGTTCCATATCACGCACCGAAGTTCACCTTTGTTGATTACAGTATAACGTTGTGCAGCCATACTAAAATTAGTTGGTCGTAAGGAGCCCACTCAACTGTGGGTAACTTTTGCCTAGATTAGAAAACAGATTAAAGATACGTCCTAATTGCTTATACATACCTGGTAGGTCGTTGATGTTGAGTCCTTTATCTTCCGGCGTAGACACAGCGGCAGCATAGGATTTGCCTGCTGTCACTTTAGAACTAGACATCCTTTGAACCTGGGGGTACTTTGGACATTTCGTGTAGCTTGATGTGTGCTGTCCACCACATCTGATGCACTTTGGGGGGTCTTGTCCTTTGATCTTGGGGCAATCTCTTGACTGGTGCCCCTCAGCACATTTATTACAACGAGGATCTTCCGTGCAGCCCATGGATACGTGTCCGAAGCGCAGGCAGTTGTAACACTGCAGTGGCTTCTTGTTCCCTCGAAAGGCCTCCACTGAAACTGCCAGCGGCCCAATACGTGTTACGTTTTTCAATGATTGGTTGTGTTCGGTGTTCGGGAGTAGAACCAAAACCATTGGCATATCAATGGATCCTTTGGCTTTCCTCAATCGAATAACTTTTTCCGGGAAGTAGTTGGTTCTTTTTAGGTCTTCTTGGAAGTCATCGAGGTCATACGTAACATCCACATTACGAATTACGTATTTCAAGACCTTCTCCGACTTCAGTTGATGATGCTGAATTTTTAAAATATTATCAGATTTAATGCCAGAGACTAACCTGTTGTGTGTTTCTTCATCTTCACATTTAACCTTGATGGTTTCAGCTCTGCCCGTATGAACGGCGATCTTTTCGACTGGAACATGCTTCTCGAGCTCAGTTAATATCGTCTTAAACGGGACGCCATGAGTCCGCACGATAATTGGCGGTACATACCTCTTCGTGATCCTATGGTCTTTATTAGCCGAGCGACCTTGTACATTCTTCGGATTCCTCATTCTAGTCGCGCTGACGACTTCTTCATTTATACTGGAGACGGTCCTTAGGTTATCGATCCTCGTGCCTTTTCTGAATTTTTATTAGTGACACCAATCCAGGGACTGTCGTCCACTTCTTCATCAGTTCCGTCAGAGTGACTTCTCTTACAGCCACCGTTTGTCGAACAGTCACTATTTTCTATTATATCCATAGACTCCATACTATTAGAAGAGGAAATAGTTTTTAAGACATTACTTACCTTGCTGCTATCAACTGGATTATCTTCCGTGGAGTTACTTGCCTTCGGAGTTCCGGAGCATTTCCCAAAGGCTTCCTTAAGTTCGCTTATCTTGTCAATAACACCTCTACGAGAGTCCTTAATTTCCTTATTGATACCTTCGAACTTCTCCTCAAAACTTTTGTGTAGGGATTCGACTTTTTCCTCCAGTGCACTATACTTAGCGTTTATTTCTTCCCGGAGGGCTTCTAACATTTCGTTGAACACTAGGTCAAAAGCAGCAAACCTAGCATCCAAGCAGGCATCCCGGTAGGCCTTTTCGCAGGACA
>JAHWFO010024996.1:615-14451 GCA_023313115.1 Rhysida immarginata
GCGGTAGGCCTGTGCGAATGTACCATTCCGCCATACCAATTTATTTTAAACTGTTTTAAGTAACTTGTTTGTGCAGTGTGACTGTTTGTAAGCTACAAACAGTTCACCACGTGATTGTGAATAATTGCTTGGTCCGATTTGGTTGTTTTTTTTTTGTTTTGTTTGTTTTTTTATGCTGAACAAGTTTGCAATTGGGGTTTTTTCTCTATCCCTTACGGTTTTTTAGATAAATTTTGAATGTGTCCTAATTTGCATATTTTGGATGATGAAAAGTGCACCATGGGATAGGCCACCCACAACTTCCTATTCATTGGATTCATCAAAATTGACATATCTGCTTCGGTTCAAAAAATAAAAGGGGGGTTCAGACTTTTGTATTCACCCTGTATAAAGATTAGTTATTACAATTTTTTACTCCTTTTATCCGCACTTTTTAATCCTCATTTTTTCCGAACGTAGTATTTAGAAAATGAAAGAGGCCTCTATCTCCTTACGTTTCTCACCATTTCCATTTGAATGACATATCATATACCGTAAGTTGCCATTTGCAAACTTTAATAGTTCTAAAGACCACGTGACCTCTCAATTCCGACCCCCATCGGGACAATTAAGCCGCAACTTCATAGTAATCAAGGCCTTGCCTAGAAGAATCCGCACACGGAATTTCAATCCTTTACCTATTTATATATAAGGAGCGTTCAAAAAGTAATGCACCATAATTTATTTCCACGACAGAACAATGAATGCTACGCGGATGAAATTTTTAGTCGTAGTTAGTCAAGCACTTTTGTTATGCAAAGTTGCAAGTTCCGCCACCAAGCGACAGCGAATATTAAAACTGGCGGATGTCAGTGATGCAAATTACAAGCTTCACCGTGTTGCCTCATCCACCTTATAGTCTCGACTTGGCAATCGACTTCCACACATTTGGCCCTTTAAAAAATGCACTCTGTGGGATCCGATTCCAGCCCGATGACGATATTGTCTGCGCTATAAAAATGTGGTTGCGTGAGCAACATCAGAATGGTCCCGAGAGGGGGGATACACGCTTTTCCAGAACGCTGACATAAAACCAAAGGAACAGAAGGCGACTTTTTGAAAAATACTCAGTATAACTGACGGTTGTAGCAATGCGATACCCGAGTAAAAAAGTTGTATGTTCATACTTTCAGAGAAATAAACTGTGATGCATTATTTTTTGAACGCTCCTTGCATCATATGCAGGGTGAGGCATTCATCTTGAGACAATTGAATATCTCGGAAACTACAAAAAAAGTATAGTACGAAAAAATGTGCAAAATCAAAAGTGAATTATTTCGCGGGGGAAATTCATCAGTTAAAAAATTACCCCCCCCCCTTATGAGGGCGCCTGCAGGGAGGGGGTAACTTTGAAATCTTAAATAGGTACCCCTATTTTTAATGGTATATTCAGATTGTACACATTATTCAAGAAATATTTTATTCTTGGTATTTTTTCAATTGATCCAACCGTTTAGGAGATAAAAGCCCTGAAAGTGTGGAACTTTTAAAGTTTTGAACTCAATTTTATCGATGATGGTTTGGTTGGTTGGTTTGTTTGGTATTAACGTCCTTTTCAACTGCTATGGTCATTTCAGGACGGCGTTATAGGGGCCGCAAATTTTGCCTCGCAAGGGTTCTTTAACGTGCAGCCGGCAAACGACTACACGGGACCAACGGCTTTACTTCTCTTCCGAAGGAAGTGCGTGATCTCAGGATTTCCCCCTGAAAAATCCTCGTCGTCCTTGGCCGGGATCGAACCCGCGTACTCGGGCATCAGAGGCGATCACGCAACACACTGAGCCACCGAGGCCGATCAATTTTATCGATGAAGACAAAGAGATAGAGAGTGGGTCTTACAGATATTCCTATTCTACTTTTTAATAGTCTTTAAGAATCCGAAGTCAGAATTTCAAAAATCGAATATTTTTCAATACACACACGCATAGACTGTCTCCATAGGACTGCTGCCCCCAAAAGTTTATTTGTGCACTAAAAAAATTTGAATTTTTGAAATTCTGACTTCGGATTCTTAAAGACCATCAAAAAATAGAAAAGGAATGTCTGCAGACCCATTCTCTATCTCTTTGTCTTCATCAATAAAAGTGGGTTCAAAACTTTAAAAGTTCCTCACTTTCAGGGCCTCTATCTCCTAAACGGTTGGATCAGTTGTAAAAACACCAATAATAAAACATTTCTATAATATTGTGTACAATCTGAATATACCATTAAAAATAGGAGTTCCTATTTAAGATTTCAAAGTTACCCCTTCCTCCTGCCCCCTTTACAAGGAAGGGGGGGGGGTAATTTTTTAACTAATGAATTTCCCCCGCGAAATAATTCACTTTTGATTTTCGATATTTTTTCGTACAATGCTTAGTTTCCGAGATATTCAGCTGTCTCAAGATAAATGCCTCACCCTGTAGATTAAATGATCACCTCTAACTCCCACCCCCGTAACTCCGACTCCATTAAGCCAATCAAAACCAAATTAAATAATGAACTGGAAGACTCTTCTGGTAAGCTACATTCGGAATTTGAACTTTCGAAATCTAAAAATATAGAAAACATGAAGGGGGCGGACGGACAGACAGACAGACATTGTAAAACTAATTACAGGGGGTTTTACCAATTTATTTTGGGAATAGGGGCTGAGAGGGGCTGGCCCTATTCTTCTAGCGGTGGGGGGGACAACCCCCCAGCAACAGAATAAGTGGCCAATTTCGGGGGGTACGGCCAAGAGACGAAGATGGTATCATGATAGCATGTCAGTGATGCATAAAAACTTGGAAGCATTTGTCAAATGTTTACTGAGCAAAGTAGAAAATTCTCATAATCATTTCTTAAAATAAAATTTATTGATTTAAAAAATCTTCATCAAACTGCATTTTATAAAACTAAGAGTAGATTGAAGAGAGAAGAATTAGTTCTTGAGAAAGCAATTTACAATTAGGTTCAAAATTATAAAAGGACATTATAATATGAATTAAAAAAGTTTCAAATTTTTGAATATGTTTGCGTGATGCCAACAATCGGGATAGGTGATGAAGGTTAACAATTGATATGGTATTAAAGTTAGTTGTTAATAATTTTAAGCAATGAGTTGAAATCGAAATTTAATTGATCGCAGTCCAACGTGATATTATTTGAACAAATGGAAGGAAAAATTCTGCGGTCTGGATTCGAACCAGAAACCATGTGTATCACGCTCTACGCCTCTAACAACAGACAAGTCATGAGAAGCCTCCTCTTGCAATAGATCACATGGTCATGATGTTGGCTAAGTTCATTAGCCACTCAGTGGAGGTCTTAGCCTCATTACACAGGTCTTTTACAAGGTGAGACCAGAAAGTTCGATGAATGACTCGGAAAAACAAACAAGGACAGGTATTTCAGTGATGATACTTTACTGTGTTCAAAGTAGGCTATCCAGGGCCATATTACAGTTTTGCAACTGTTGCATGTCGTGTGAAAAATCTTCTTTCGGTACTGCTTGAAGTTCCCTCGTCACAGCCGTTTGAATATCCACAACGTCGATAATTCGAACAGACGAAAGGCGATCCTTTAGGACAGTGTTTCTCAGACTTATTTCTATGAACGCCCCCTCAGTATAAGCAAAATTTACTAATCCCCCCCTCCAGTCGCATCTTAAGGTTACTGCAAAGATTAAAAAAAAAAAATTCTTGGGAATCATAGATCGTGGGATCGGGAAAATCAGTGGTTCAGCAGAAAGGAGCGAGATAGAGCGATAGATCAAAAGGGCCATTTGGCATTTTGTGAAGATCTTGAATAATAAACTGCTAAACTGCTCTCACCATCATATAATTACAGAAGTGAAAGGATTTATAGGTTGATTTTTTTTGCTACCGTTATCGGCAATACAATTAATTACAAGGGCTATTTTATTTTCAACCTCCAATGGGACATAAAATAAAGATAAATGTGAACAGCAAAATGATTTTATTACCAGTAGTAAAGTACAATAAAAGCATAGGCGCCGACTTCTACGTATTTGGAAGGGGGGGGGAGCAACCCATCCAGTAGAATGCCGAAAATAAGATAGATACTGCAAACTTTTGGGGGAGCAGAAAGTTTCTTGCCCCCCTCCCCCTCAAATACGTAAGTTATTTTTGGCCTATTCACCGTAAAGATTGAGACAGTTTTCATACCGGTGAACGAGTTTAAGAATACCCTCTTCATAGGAGTTTGCTGCCATCATGTTGAAATACACTGTCATATCAATGAATTATGACCAGCTCCCCTTCAAGGCACACGCATGGTTTGCTCCAACAACGATTGGACATTGCAAAATTTGCATAGCAGGTTGAGAAATCTTTAAAGCTGGTACATTTGATATCTTAGTGGCCAGTCTTTTTAATTGAAATGAACTAATATTATTTTAACTGGTAAGCCTATATTAAAAAATCTGACATGGTAGATAAAAAGATATACGAGGGTAAACGTCCTTGAGGCAGGTGCACGAGCCTCAAGATGGGTAAACGTCCGGATTTAACAGACATCCAAAAAGGGATGACAACAGGCTATCGCAGCAAGGGTGGCACCATCTCCGAAACGGCGCGATTTGTGAACTGTTCACGGTCCGGTGTAGTGAAGGTGTACAAAGAGTGGACAGCAGGGACAGAAATCGCGTTCCAACGCCATCACTGTAAAGGGTCACCAGCCATCGACCAACGGGGTGAGCGGCGCCTACGAAGACTCGTAAAAGGTGACAGGAAAGCCACAATCCATCAACTGATCACCAGATTCAACAGTGGTGCCAACAGACGTGTACCCGACATTACCGTTGAACGCACCCTGCTATGGATGGTCCTGAACAGTCGACGCATGGTTGCTGCACTCATGTTGACCAGGGGTCATCGTCAACGACACCTAGACTTTGCATGTGAGCACCGCCATTGGACCACAGACGAGTGGGCTAAGGCAACACCTCCTAAAGAGAAAGCCTCTGCACGGAAACCGTCATACATTGTTACATTATCATAGTAGTGCAAATTCAGGGCTTATTATTGGTAGAAATACGAATAACAATGCACTACTATGTTGATGTAACAATGTATGACGTTTCCGTGCAGAGGCTTTTTCTTTAGGTGGTGTTGGCTAAGGTCGCCTTCTCCAAGGAGTCCAGGTTTTTGCTCCATAAGATTGACGGGCGATGGCGAGTGCGTCGTGAACTCCATGAAAAGAGATTGCAGGAGGCTATTATGGGCCGGAAACAGGCTGGTGGAGATAGTGTGCATGTGTGGGGGATCTTCTGTTGGGAGCAGTTAGGTTCACTGATTCGTCTAGAGAGCAATTTGTGAATGCCTGTAGCTATCTGTCAATCGTAACGGACCAGGTGCACCCGTATATGCTCACGATGTTCCCCCCATGTGATGGTATGTGCCAGCAGGACAATGCACCCTGCCATAAGGCACGTCTCCTTCTGGATTGGTTCGAGGAACACTTTACTGACTTTTGAGTGCTCCCTTGGCCAGCTAATTCGCCGGACATCAATCCAATTGAACATCTGTGGAATCACCTTGATCGCCATGTACGACAGCTGGACCCTTCTTCACCTATGACTCTCGAAGCTCTGTGGACAGCGCTTCAAGCAGAATGGACTGCCATACCATCGGACACATACCGTGCACTTCTTGCGTCCATGCCACGACGCCTAGCAGCAGTTATAGCGGCAGTTATTACTAAGCGGGTGGTCATAATTCAGTGATATGACAGTGTAGGTCTCCATGACGTCTTGAAAGAAGAGCAATGCTGTCTTCTGGAGTTGTTTTGATTTGTAACCCAACATCTTCTTGAGCAATTCAATGGGAAGCATATGATCACCTGGTATACAGCGCAGACCTGGTGCCGAGTGACTTTCATCTTTTTTCAGAGCTGAAAAACGGTCTAGGAGGATAGCATATCCGCACAACGAAGAGCTTCAAGATGCCATGGAGACGTATCTCAAAATGCTGACGGCAAACATCTATGAAGAGGATATTGGAAAACTCGTCCACCGGTATGACAAATGTCTCAATTTCGGCAATGGCTCTGTCGAAAAGTAATTTTGCTACTCACACTGATCTTTATTTTATGCCCCATCGGAGGTTGAAAAGAAATAGTCCTCGTATTATGTAAGCTCATATAATTGAATTACAACTGCACATCATTCACATGTCTCGCAATCTCCGTCCCCACCCCACTCAACACCACCACCACTCAACACCACTCAAAGCCTGAGCGCTAAAATTTCATACATTGTTACATCATCATACCTATTCATAATTTAGGGCTTATTATTCGTAGAAATTCAATTAAAGATGACTACTTTTGACGTTTCCGTGCTCAGGCTTTCTCTTTAGGTGGTGGTCCCCATTGCCCACTTGTTACTTAACGCCCTCTACTGGCTACTTGTTACTTAACGCTCCTCTACTGACCACTTGTTACTTAACGCCCCCTCTAATGACCCGTACAGTCTGAAAATATTATTAAAATAGGTATTCCTGTTTAATTTTTCAAAGTTGGCCCCTCTCCCACCCTCACCCCACTGTAATTATTCCTTTGGATTAAAGCAAATGTACAAATGCGAAATAATAACGGACCCAACCCTGTCAAATGTACAAAACCAGTTTCTGGTCTCGGAATTATTTATTTTACATTATAATGACATAGTGACAAACTACGAGATATCAGAAAGTAATGGCATACATTTTTTCAAAGACAATTACAAAACATACAGGTAAACAACTAACAGGAAAATACACGTAAACAACTAATAAGAACATACAGGTAACAACTAACAAGGGGACCGCACGGACATGTCATCACGGAATTGGTTGAAATTTTAGGAGGTCAATCTATAACATTACTATACCTTCTGTGTAAAGGATTTGAATCAATGGCCTTTCATTTCGGAGAAAAAAAAATTTCCGTTTACTATTGTAGTGCCAGATAAGTCAAGTGGGAGTGCCAGATACGTCAAGTGGCTAATGTCAGGCTTCTGTGATTTCCTGGCTCGGGTTCGATTCTTGTCATCTTTTTCATTTTTTTTCTGTTTTTCGCCACTGCTATTTATTTGCACTTTGCATAGTAACAGTCACATACATAGATAAAACATAAACATACATACATAGTAATATATAACAAAATAAAAAACCAAATTACCTTAACTGTGGATAAATAACATCAATGGTAACACAATGAGCCAAAACCGCTTTTCCACAACAAAATATTTATTACGCCTGGATACGTATTTCGGACGCTACGCGTCCATTTTTCAACAAGACTGAATGTTACAGTGTGCCTTAGGGCTATTTATATATAATAGGGACCAATCAGGTTCCTTTACAAGTGGATAAACATTTTTGCAAAGCCAATCAGGTAAATTACAGCCAAGAATACAGAATAAATTTGAAACAAAATAAGCCAATCAATTGCGAGCAGGACACAAGTACACCAAAGAATAAATAAAAATAAAAAGAGGGTAAAGTAGCCAATAAACGAGCGCGCGGGGGGGGGCCCGCCCTCAAAGGTTATCTCTACATAAGTCAGAGAGAAGGATCAATCCGGTAAAAGCCAAAAAGAAGGTCGAAACAAAGAGCCTCAAGCCAGGGTCCACTCAGAGAACCCAAAAGCTGTTAGTGCACGTACCTAAGCAGGTTATCCCAGCCATTAAGGTCCATAGGGCCCTTGTCACCATTAAGGAGTTTGCTTCCCTGCTCTTTGTAAATCTCTAAAGTTTCAAGGAAATTGAGCTTCCTCCAGTCACAGGTACGGTGGAGAACTTCGAAGTTGTCAGGTTTAACGTCATGTCCAGTCTGTATAATTTGCTGCGCGAAGGCAGAAGCTTCCGGATTGTAGTTGCGGATGTACCTGAAATGATCTTTGATCCTGGTAGTAACCATCCTCCGTGTCTGCCCGATGTAAAAGGAGTCACATGTCCCGCAATTTAATTTGTACACGCCAGAACTTTGGTCAGGTTGTATCTTATCCTTGGCCGACCCCAGGAGTCTCCTGAGCGTGTGCGAGCTTCTATAGGAGATCCTGTGTCCAAATCTTCTGGCGATTTTGTCAAGTCCTTTCTGCGCCACCGCTGTTAAGTTAAATACCTTTCTTCCCACTACAATAGTAATCGTAAAATATTTTATTTTTCCCCCCGAAACGAAAGGCCATTGATCCAAATCCTTTTACACAGAAGGTATATTAAAGTTATAGATTGACCTCCTAAAATTTCAATCAAATCCGTGATGACAGTCCATGCGGTCTCCTTGTAAGTGCAGCTGAAACTACACGTCTTTATCTACTTTTCCATATAAGCATTAAGACGATTTAGACATTTATCCCAACGCTGCACCAGTTTCATAATACCCCGCTCTAAGAACTCCGTCGGCTATGAATATAGCCAATGGCACACAGCAGATTGGAGTTCCTCGTCAGTCTCAAACCTCTAACCACCCAGAAATCTCTTCATGGGATCAAAGAGGTGGTAGTCCAAAGTCCTAAATCCGGACCAATTTTGCTTTGACGACGTTGGCCTTATGCGGGCGTGCGTTGACATGAAGAAGTCGAACACCAGTCGCTTATTCCGAATAGCACTCCGCAGTTTAGTCAATAGGTAGCGGCGTTGACAGTTGACCCACTAGGCAGGAACTTTGCGAGTAGGATACTTTGCTTATCCCAAAAACCTGTAAGCATAATCTTCCGAGCTGAAAGAAAACTTTGAACTTTTTGCGAACCAAAGAATTTGGATGTTTCCACACCACGCTTGCGTTTTTCGGCTCGGTGTGAAGTGCAAGACCCAGGACTCAACACCTGTGACAATGCCATTCAGAAGCGCATTTTCCTCTGGTTGTAACGCTACAGATGTTGGAGACTGCATGCCACTCTGTTGTCAGTTTATTCTGGTGTCAGGCTTTTTTGGAATCCAAGGCGAACAAACTTTGTGGTATCCAACTTAGCTTCTCATGCACCACATCCCATGCATAGGATATGTGAAACGTTTCACTCACTTCTTTCAAGGAAATGCGATGATTTTCCTTGATTGTGTTGTTAATGTCCTCGATAATGGCTGGTGTTGCTGCTGACCTGGCCGCCCAGAACGCTGTTTATTGGCAAGGCTAAATCTTCCTTCTCAAAACATTTTACACTATTTGCACATATTGAAATGTCTACCATTTTTTATGAATTTCAGCGGGTTTCTTACATTTCGCGAAAAGAAAATTTATAAAGCTCGCTGTTATTCCACTGAAAATGATGTTATAGGGGCGGCCATTTGTAAAACGGCTGACATCATGTAGTGCGCGTGCGCAGGAACAAGCCTTGTTATGGAATGTCTGTTGTGATGAGCTGGAAAAATAAATATAATTATTTTTTAGTAATCACATGTTTATTTAATAATAAGCATTTTAATACTTATAGTTTATAGTGAAACTCCACCTATCCTCTCCCTAACTACGATTGGTCACGATGGGCCAATACCCACTAGGCCTACCAACGCACACTGCGTCCCGGTGTCATTTGATTGTTCAATGCAATATTGTAAGTAAACGGAGCTGCGGGGACCCCATGTTCATATGACAAAAAATACTTCTAAGGGCCTCTTCTATCATCTCCCAAAAATCTGTACTCAATTCAAAAACACCCTGTATATGGGGATCATATTCATCGTATGCACAAAAAGATGATTTCTCTTGGAGTAGTAATGCTAGTACAGCATTTTCAAGCACAACAGATGTTTTGTCACTATAAGTGGATGAGAGTACTTCTCACGAAGCAGAAGAGAGATCAACATCATCATTATGAGAAAACTCTTCCTGCTGTAATGGTAATAACATCATTAGATCATTTAATAAGCAAATGGATTTTGCAAGTATTGGTCTAAAAGCACACAAGATAACAAATGCCTTATTGTTTTGATTGCCAAAGATAGCATGACCTTTAATATTGTGGAAGGTGAAAGTTTTAAGACATTTGTTCATGAACTTGAAAGTAAAGTAAGTACGTACAAGATTCCTAGTCGCAAAACATTAACCACAATTATGGATAGTGAGTTCAACAGTGTAAAAAGTATAACTGCAAAAAGATTGGAAGATGTTGAATGTCTTAGTATTCAACTTATTTATGGCCTCACACTTTAATTACCAAAGCGTATATTAGTTTATCAGCTCATATCTTAAGAGATGAAAATCTTGATTCTGTCGTGGTTGCATGTCGTGCACTTACCCAAGACTATACAGCCTCTGAATTGCAAGAGGTTTTACAAAGCATACTCAATGACTGGAACAGTAATAAGTATAAAACTGTGTTGTGTTACAGATGGCGCTGCAAACATAGTTAAAGCAACACAGCGTTTGCAATGTTTTGCTGATATTTGATTGCTACGGAGTCAATCAAATCTTGTAAGCCACTTGTGGCAATTATTACTGAAGTACGTTGCAACTTTCTTCAAAGAAAGTGTTAAGGCATTTGATAGGCAGTTAGCAGCTAGTGTTGACCCCCATTAAAATTAAAACAGGAAGTTAAAACTCGATGGGATGCGACATATTTTATGTTAGAAAGATTCTTGCTCCAAAATAAGCATGTGGTTAATGTTCTTATTGAACTTAATACTCATAATTGTAATTATCGCGATAGTTTTCGATTGTTGCAAATTATCGTGGTAGTATCAAGTTAACCCGTTTCTCCTCCTGGGTAAAGGCATGCGCTGCCCCCGACCGTTTCCCCAAGCGCATAGCGAGTGCACTGATGGGGCTTCTCGGAGGCATTGCTCCGAGATAACAGCCGGCAGACTGTCGACTATTTTTCGAACGAGAGCCTCTGCCTAACTCCCGAACGCGGGTGACTTTACCCTGCGCCACACCCGTTGCAGTATGAATTCTCTCATTCGTCGACATCATGAGATGTATGTTTGTTTGGATACTCTTCGTCTCACTTCTCAACCATGACCTTTCTGGTAAGGGTGACCCTAATAGCAGCCGTGCTACAACCAGCATAGCTCACAGAATCCCTGAAGCACCCAAACCCCTGACCCACGATAAGGGGGCATCCACTCAGGGGTGTTCTGGCAGACCGTGCGCCGCCTCCGTGGAAAGAAGTCTCTTTCATCACAAACTATTAAGAGTTCAGATGGGAGGCTTCTGAAAACGGAGGAGAGCGTATTGCATAGGTGGAAGGAATACTTTGCATCTCTTCTTAATCCGGTGACACAACAAGTGAGGCATATGAGGTGCACCTTAGAGCGGAGAATAGTCACGGTAGTATCACTGAAACAGAAGTCAGATGGGCAATTAAGTCCCTGAAGACTGGCAAAGCTGCAGGTGATGATGAAATCCGGTCCGAGATGTTAAAGGCCTTAAATCAGGATGGTATCCTGTGGCTGACTCCAGTGTGTCAGGTTGCTTGGATATCTGGACAGGCCCCTAAGCAATGGCAGACAGGAATTGTGATCCCTATAATCAAAAAGGGAGATCAGAGAGATTGCAACAACTATCGAAGCATCTCTTTGTTCAGCATTCCTGGGAAAGTGTACGCTAAGTGTCTGGAGAAGAGAAGTCGGGAAATAGTCGACTCCAAACTGTCGGGGGAGCAGTGTGGTTTCCGACCTGGCCGAAGCACGACGGATCACATCTTTGCTCTAAGGCAAATCTTTGAGAAATCATGGGAGTATGCAAAAGAGGTCTACGCTTGCTTTGTGGACCTCGAAAAAGCATATGACAGAGTTCCTTGGGAGAAGCTCTGGCAAGTGTTGCAAGAGTATAGAGAGGATGGGCAATTACTGGTTGCTATCATGTCTCTGTACGAGAGCTCTGAGATGTGTGTCCGGATAAATGGCATTAAGTCAAGACCGTTCACCGTGGGTGTTGGACTCCGCCATGGTGCGTACTGTCGCCTCTCTTGTTCTTTATCTTTATGGACTGGATAGACAGGGGCAGCCGAGGCGATGAGCGTGTTTGTGTGGGCGACTGCCTGGTGGAGAGGTTGCTCTTTGCTGACGACCTGGTCCTCCTTGGGTCTTCTCGCACGAACCTTCAGCATGCACTAGAGCGGTTTGCAGCCAAATGTGAAGAAGCTGGGATGAAGATCGGTGTGGCTAAAGCCGAGGTTCTGGTCCTTTCAAGACAGCCTGCTCAGTGCACTCTCCATGTTAGGGGAGCCTCATTGAGACAGGTGGAGAAATTCAAGTATCTCGGGATTGCATTCACGAGTGATGGACGGCAGGAGAAAGAATTGGATGCTCGGATTGGTGCAGCAAGCTGTGTCAGACGTGAACTGTGGAGATCCGTGGTAACGAAACGCGAGCTGGGTAACAAAGCCAAGCTCTCCGTCTTTAAATCTATCTTTGTCCCCAATCTCACCTATGGTCATGAGGCTTGGGTAATGACCGAAAGAGCGCGATCGCGGGTACAAGCGGCCGAAATGAGATTTCTGAGAGGTGTGGCAGGTGTTACCCTACTAGATAGAGTGTATAGCAGCACAATAAGGGAATCTTTAGGTACTAAGCCGCTACTTCTCCGCATTGAAAGATCTCACTTGCGCTGGTATGGCCACGTGATACGGATGCCGCAAACTAGTCTTCCTGGGCAGTTGTTATTTTCCAAGCCATTGGGTAAGATACCGAGAGGTCGGCCTAGAACCAGGTGGCTAGACTACATGGAGAATCTGGGTTCGAGTCGCTTGGATATTACCAGGGAGGACATGCGCCTGATGGCGGAAGATCGCGATCGCTGGAAATCCTCCATAGGGCTGCTGCCCCCGCGACCCTAACGGATAAGCAGGTTTGAAAAGTAAGTAAGTATCAAGTTAACTAAAAAATTATCGTGATAGTATTATCGATAGTTTTTTCTTCACTATCGCACATCCATACTTCTCATCCTGCGTATGAATTTATTGTTACTTCATTTCCTGGACAATCCACAACATAGACTGCTAAAAAAAAAACGCCTGCAAAAATAAGAACAGGATTAAAAATAATAATTTTGACAGTTAAAAGAAACCCTAAAATTTCCCTTCTATCCCCCATGATGCACCAGTAATTGCAGTCATGGATGAAGAAAAGAATTCTTTTCTTCATCCATGTTGCAGCCGAGCCTGATTCAATTGCGGTTTAGCAGTTTAAAAGGTGAATTTTTGTTTTGATAAAAATGAAGTTTAACTAGCTCATTATTATGTTTTATTAAGTATGCATTTATGGACCATTAAAAATTTTTTTAATTGAATTTCTTTATAAAGAAAACAAAAGCACTAATTGCCTATATCGCTTGCAGCAGCACGATGTCTCGTTGTTATTAGGCTTCGAGCAATCGCAGTTAGGGAGAGGATAGATAGAGTTTCACTATAGATCATTTCAATTTTAAATGGTTAATAATAATTCTTTTTTTCATGAGTTTCACTTCTCTTGATTTTCGACTGATTTTTTTGTGCATGCGGCAGTCCTGTGAAGCATTGTTGAGATTATCATATAAAGAGTAGAAGTATCACGTACTTTTTGTAAGCAAAAACTGATTATGTGATAGAGAGAAAACGAGGGGAAGACTTGTAAAAATTTCAAATATAATTTTTAATGATTTCTGTTGATTTACAGAATAACCTAAATACTTTCTTTAGACAAGATTCAATTCTTTCGACAAAATTCAATAAAGTAATTGTCCGTAGACTCTCGTTGCGGTTGATTTCCTTAATACTCCTATCGGAACCAGGTGTGATGCGATGGTGCGTTGCCAGGCTACCACTCCTCGTAGATCTGGGCCAAATGGAGCTGGGATGCGAATCGGCAAATCCTCCTCTCCCAAAGTATCGGTCCCGCTACTGTCGAGTTCCGCT
>JAHWFO010024996.1:14461-25056 GCA_023313115.1 Rhysida immarginata
GATAGAAATTATTGCTTCTATGCCGGGGCCTCCGTTCCGTCGTGCCGCCTCTCGAGATATTATCGTCCGTATTCTCGCCTATCTTGGTTTGGTGTCTATCATCAGTGGGCTGCCCTCCTTGGTTAGGGATCCGTTTCAATCTTCTATTTTGCCGAACCTTGTATTCGGCACTGGGCTTTCGCTGGGATTGATTCTTAAGCTCATCATTGCTCCGGTTTTGATGCAGACGCATTCGCTTATTCTTCACGACCTTCTTTCCTATCGACTTCGGCGTGACTGGTGTTGGAACTGAAGCCGGTGTTATGGCTCCAGAGGGGCACCCTTAGATCGTAAAACAGGCAGGGTGCCCAGGCGCACATGCTATAGGAATACGGGCGGCCCTTTTTTCAAGGGCTGCTCCTATGTTAACGCCTCAAGAGGAGGCCCGTCCGCCTACCGGTGGGTCATTGATGTTGAGGGGAAAGGTAAAGAGATACGAGATGTTGTTCGTATCCCCTCCAATGATCTTACAGAGACGCTGAGATGACGAATAGCGTCTCCGAAACGTAGCTGGGCCAAGCCGTGGCCACTCGAGCTGGAGGAAGGACCTAAGATGGATGGCGCCCATCCTCCAGATGACTGAGGCTGGCTGATGAACACCGTCAGATCGCTTCTGACGGGCCAACCAAAGTTCTCTGTTGAGAAAAGCGATGGAAGTGGCTAGGTCCAGCTTGTACGCAGCACCGGTGGAATAGTCCATCAGAAATCGCACTGACTGAATGGAGAAGGTAGTCAGACCAAAATGGGATGAAAGGCGATTCCAAATGGACCTTGCGAACAGGCACTCAAAAAACACATGGTCGATGGATTCAGGAGACCCACAAAACAGGCAACCAGCAGAACCGACTACTCCCCACTGATGTAACCTCTGGAGAGTATAGAAACCATGGTGCAGCAGGCGCCATTGAAAGTTAAATACAGTCTTCTCGAAGGTAAGGGACTTGATGGCCTTCAAGATAGCTGACCATGGAAACTGGGGGTACCAGCGCACGATGTCGGAAGACGCATCCCGATCGGCCTGCTGGAAGAACCAAGATAGACGAAGGCTTCCCCAGTCTTGTGGGTCTACCTGACGCAGATCTTGAATGAAGGTCACAAAGTCTTTCTGGATTCTGTTATAGAACCCAGGAGATCGTAGGTTAATTGTCACTGGCAGCGAAGTAGGAACTGGTAGCCTATTCACCTTGAAGAAGAAACGCAGGTGCAGGAAGAGAAAATTGGCCCAGATGGGAGGGGGACGGAGGAAGGCCCGAATCAATGCAGCCATTCTGGCCGCAACGAGGTAGCGCCGGATGTTAGGCAGGCCCAGGCCTCCTCCTTCAAAGGGGATAAACAGCAGTTCCCCGCGAACAGGGTGACGGACCGCCGCATACCCCCCAAACACAGTCCACAACTGCACTATGCACTTTCTTCAAGAGCTGAGGAGATGGCAAGGCGAATAGGCATTTAGATGTCAAGATGGGCAAGATGTTGGTCTTGATGAATTTCGCCTTGACAAACATCGAGGTGGAATAACGAAAGTTCTTGCCAAGGCGAGACAAACACTTATCAATAACCTGCTGCCAGTGACGAGAGTCCATGTCAGGTAGAAAGGAGAAAACGTATCCCAGCACTGTGATTTGCTCACACCACGTTTTTGGGAAGGTTTGAAGATAGTCCACTGTCCACTTCCCAATAGCGATGCCTTTAGACTTGACGAGATTGATGGAACTTCCCGTCGAAGTGCTAAAGAGATTGAAAGATTTCTTGTAGATGCCCAGGGAAAACGCATCAGATGCAAATAACACTACATCATCAGCGTATGCCAGCGTACGGATGTTGATGGAAGCAGCTGGCAAATCGTACCCCCGGACATCTGGGTGGCGATTAAGAAATTGTAATAATGGCTCCAAATAGAAAATATATAAGAGGGGAGAGATGGGACACCCCTGCCTGACGCCTTTGGACAGTTCAAAGAAAGGCGAATTGGAGCCATTAATCGCCACGCATGACGTGGCAGAAGCATACAGTGCTGAGATAATCGTAGCAAATTTCCGAAGATGAAGATGGTGAAACACTCGGAAAAGAAACACGTGATTCACTTTGTCGAAGGCCTTTTCCTGGTCAAGACTAAGGACGGCAAGAGGCTGACGGCGTACACACGCTTCCTCCATAACACACTTGATGGTAATGATGTTGTCGGACATCCTGCGAGATGGAATGGAGCAGGATTGTCCCGGATCGAAGAACTCGTCAGCGAAACATTTGAGCCGTTGTTGAAGCACGCCAGTGAAGACCTTATAATCTGTGTTGAGAAGAGTAATAGGCCTCCACTGGGTGACGAGTTCAGGATTCGGTACCTTGGGGAGTAAGATGATTCTCCCCGCGGTAAAGTCCGACGTGATGGAAGAAGGGTCCTTAAGAATAGAGTTGAAAACTTGCACCAGGAAAGGCCCAAGAAGTTTCCAAGTCGCATTGTAGAATGAATACGGGATGCCGTCTAATCCAGGGCTGGACTGATGACGGCCATCCATCGACGGAAAATTCTTGACTTCATCTTCGGAATAGGGACGGGTAATTGACAGGTCAGCATCCGCAGTGAAAGGTCTAAGTGCCTCGATCCAGTTCGTCGTGGCGTCGGATGGAAAGACAGGGTGGCCAAAAAATGAGTGAAAAGCCGACAAGATGTCAGCGTCGGTTTCCACTATCTCATTCTCCACCACCAAACGATGGCACCTCTTCTTGTTGGCGCGACGCCTCTCCTCAGCGAACACAGCTGACGACATATTCCGGACGTCAGACGCCCAGGACAGCTTGGCCCTGAGAGCTGCGCCGGCGGCCTTGCGGATCATTAGAGCATTGATCTCGCTCTTCACCTGACGGATGTCATCAGCATATGCCCCCTTCGGGATGGAACAGCGGAGGAGGCGCAGGATTTCTTGGAGCATGAGGAGATGGCGCCGATTACGTCTAGCAGCATCACACCCAATCTTTCTAAAGAAGCGACGGAGCTTAGTTTTAAAAGAAAGCCACGAAGCTAGCGACGGAGGCAGGTTGTGAAGATGTCTTTCCACAAACCGAACGAACATTCCCTTGTATCTATCGATGTCAAGCAGAGAAACGTTCAGGAACCAATTGTTCGAAGTAGTACCTGCAGAGGAGGTAGGGAATGGAGGGTTCCAGGACCACTTGATGGCACTGTGGTCTGAAAACGAGCACGGAATGACCTCCATGGAACCAGGGGCACTAGCGAAAGTGGCGTCTACTAGAAAAAGGTCCAACCTTGATTACACAGAGGGCCCTTGATGAAAGGTGGACCCCCATTGGTTGGAATGGGAAGAATACGCCCACAGATCGAATAGTCCATTCCGCTGGCACAGCTGGTAAACGTACCCAGACGAAAAGATGTTGTTTTCATCCGGATGGCAATTGAAATCCCCTGCAACCACTGCAGGCAAGGACGAGCATAGGTAGAAGTCCAGGTCTTCAAAGAATGTCCGTTTCTCTGTTGATAAACACGGGGCGTACACATTAAGCAATCGGAATTTTAGACCAGATAGCAGGAGGTCCAAAGAAATTACCCTGCACTCACAGTCAAAGACGCAGTTCGACACCACAATGGAGGGGTTGAAGATGATGGTAGCAACCCCCTGTCCATGTGGCGAAGATGAGTTGATGAAGAACTGCGCAGATGGATATTGACTGCGAAGGCCAGGTAGGTTAGCAAGCTGTTGCGAAGCAGCCAGCTTAACCTCTTGAAGAAGTAGAATATCTGGCCTGTACAGGGCAACAAATGATGACACAGAAATTGAGCAACTACTCACACGGGTGGTGAGTGCTTAGATTAGTCAAAATGCGCGGAACTCTAATAGTCGTCATGGGGACATTCTAGTTAGATTCTTCTCCACCGATTATGAAATGTCTGGGAACTGAATTCCTAACTAGATGGTTCCCGTCAAAATTTGATGGTAAACAATCCATCTTATTATTAATCTCCATCTCTTTAATTAAAAAAAAATAAATAAAAATTTGTCAGAGCAACAAACAGAATAATAGAGCGTCTTAAAGCAGAGAACGTTGCACGTATGCGGAACTTGTAACAAAATCAGTATTTACCTTTTTTGATTTATGCAATTTCAAATTCTAACGTATTCGAGCTGCAAATTTTCTTCTTTCTTCCTTTAGACCTATGTAGCTTTCTCTTCCTCTTGTTTACATCTTTTGGAGCGCATAAATTACCATGTGTTTACCCCTGGCATTCGTCGAAAAAGTATTGTAGTCCCTATTCGTCAAATTTTTACCCACCAAAATTCTATCTTACACCTTGTGATCAATCTATGTTCTAATAAGTTAGACTTATAATTTCTACTGATTCAGATATTGTCTCTCCTTTACTTCAACTTTATGACTATAAGTGTTATGTTTTAGAACGAGTTCATAAGTTGATTTTTTCTGAATTACCTTCTTTATTTTTTATATTAGTCCATGACATGATGTTTTTCAATGCATTTTTTTAGACTTTATGCATGTCCAGAAAAAACGGAAGTGATTGTGTTTCCAATGAAATCCGGCAAGTGTCTTCACGTGTTGCGTTTTCTCTCAAGCAATGATAGGTTCATGAAATCGCCAATAGAAGTCGCTGTTCTCAATTGAGTTTCTCTCCATAAGTACTTCCAGTTGGGGAAACAAAAAAAAATGGCGACGATAGGAGGTAGTATTTGCCATTGAACTTCCAACTTATAACTGCATTAAACAAATGTTGGAAACCTTTCCAGCTAGTAACTGTTCATCTCTCCAGTGAAGGATTTCATTTTTCGCACAATAAATAGAAAAGTAGCTTATGCGATCGGTTTGTTCAGACGTCCATCCGCCTGTCTATGGACACAATTCCAACAATGCATTGCGTTGGAATGGGGAGCGTGTGTACAGTGAATTACTGGAAGAGACGAATCAGCCTTGCAGTGGAGAACACGCGTGCCGAGCACTTCGTTTTGGCTTTGCGCGTGCTCTAAACGTTGTTGAGATGGTGCGCGTGCAGGATGCACGTGTTTGTCGATTATAGAGAGGGGATACAGGTGCCTAAACCAAAAGAATTTCTTTATTCGTAGGGAGCTTATTATTCAATACGATAACTTGAAACGAATTCGATAACTTTTCATGCTCTGTTTTCAAGAACCCATAAATATGGGACAGAGCACGAACAAGTTCGAAGACGAGATAGCGGGAATAGATACAATAGCACGTGCTCTAATGGGACTATTATGATACCCCCTTAAAAATTTCCAATGACAAGATATGGCATGTAATAAAACTAACAACTTGTAACGACGTTTCATGAACGAATATAACGAATACTTAACGATGGCCGAAATTTGTTTACATGTTCTAATGATACCACATTATCCCAATCGTACCACATGATACTGTTGAAACTTTCAATGCTAATATACGGCATGTAACATATCAAACCACTCGTAACAACGTGTCATGAATGATTATAAGGAGTAATTAATGAAAGTGGGAATTAGTTTATTAGTATGTTTCCTAATCGTATCTTATGTACCATTGGAACTTTCAGTGCTAAGATATAACAAGTAATATATCAAGCAATCGTAACAACGTGTCATAAGTGAATATAACAGTAATAAATGATAGTAGGAATTAGTTTAATAGTACGTATCCTAATCGTACAACATGGTACCATTGCGTTCAATGCTAAGATATGGCGTGTAATATAGCAACCAACTTCTTACCATGGCAGCTTGAATGGCAGCTTTGGATCCTCTTCTGCAGCACGATAACGCCCGTCCGCACACGATCGCCATACATCAGGGGGGTTGCAGCGCCTACAGTTCAAAGATGAAAAACTGCAGTTCAAAAATGAAAGATTTTGCACCTTGCGACTTTCACCACTTGCCAAAGAGGAAAGAGCACCTTAAGGGGCATGAGTTGCGTTCTGACGACGAGATGAAACCTGCCGTTCGGTCCTGGTGTCGACAACAACCCCGGAATTCCTCTCCGACGGGTTCACCCGACTAGTCACGCGTTGGCGCAATGCGTGGAAAAGGATGGGGAGTATGTCGAAAAGTGAATAGTCCATTACATAGAGGACAAACATCAGATACAAAAAGAATTTTGAAAATCGGTTAAAAAATAAAAGTTACGGCCATGGAGGCATTACTTTTCAATATGCCCTCGTATTATTACTAAAATCTAATCTCTGTGATTTCTGTCCCTTTATAGACTCCGTCCCTGCAAGTCATACACTGGACCACCTTTTATTATGGATACCCCCATGCAGGGGGCGATAGGGTGTTATTTATTCCAATTTCGGGTTTTTTTCCCACAAAAAAATTTAAAAATAAATTCATTTTTCCTTCGTCTGTATGGAATTTTGGTTTCGTGATTCAGTTTGTGACGTCATGTTTGTTTGCCAATGGGTTTTGTTTGTGCATGTTACCACCACAGTAACGTAACAATACTATTGTTGGAAATAAAACAACAAAGCATAGAATGAGAATTTTTAAGAAAATTTTTGGAAATAAAGCAACAAAGCGTGGAAAGAAATTTTTATGAAATTTATTACCGCCAAAGGTATACCGGACGTGCATCATTATGATTGCGCCCTCTGTTGGCGGAATATGAGCAATGAATTCTGGCCAACATTTATCCTAAAGGCAGATGAGTGATATCCTATGTAAATGAATATATTATTCATATGTCCATAGTAACAAACCGTCCCATTCATGTGTATGGACAATCTGTATTTCGTAATGAATAAAAAGCCCAAAGTTTATCATGGAGCTTTCAGTGCGACAGAGACACCAATCACTATTTTACACGTTTGTGGCAATCACTATGTGGTTCTACTCTTTTTATAATACATATGTCCATTTGACATCTAAATGCTAATAGGTGCATAAGGTTGGGAATATTGCGAATATTGATCAATGCATCGAAATGTACAAGTTCATATAAACACTGAAAACCAATAAAGAAAGTCATGACAGATACTAAAATACACATATTAATGAAATGAGGATAGAATTGCTTTTAGCAATAGAAGAGAAATTGACATTCCTAAGAATGAGAACGATTTGAGACATGACATAGCCTTTATTGACTATGTAAAAGAAAGTAAAAATATCCGCAAAATATTCCGATTTTAATTATTAAATTAATTATTAATTAAAATATTTAAAAACCGAATGTGTTAAAAGGTGATTTAGGTGAACAGCTTGAAAGTAGTGCAAAAAACGGCACCATAAAGTGTGATGAATCCAAAAAAGACTACAAAGCGCGGACAGTCAGGTAGATGGGAAAGATGGCGAAATAAGGTGCTACATGGACAATATTGGAACATCATACAAGGAAATGCAGACAATGAAGAAACTTGGCAGTGGTTGAAGAAAGGAACACTTAAGAAAGAAACAGAAGGACTCTTATTAGCAGCTCAGGAGAAAGCATTGCGAACAAATGCAATAAAGGCAAGGGTTGAGAAGAGCCAGATGGATAGCAAATGTCGGCTATGTAAAGATGCTGAAGAAACGGTTGAACATCTGATATGTGGCTGTATAAAGATCGCCCAAAAAGACTACCTGGAAAGAAATAATAAAGACTACCATGATCCATTGGATATTATGTAAAAAGTATAATTTTCCAATAACCAAAAATTGGTGGGACCACAGACCAGAGAAATTGATTGAGAACCAGCAAGCCAAGATCCTTTGGGATTTTCGAATCCAAACGGACCGTCACTTGGAATGCAACACTCCGAATATTACTGTAGTTGAAGAAATATGCATCTGGATAATGGATATTGCAGTGCCCAGTGACCGTCGGCTCCAAGAAAAAGAACATGGAAAACTTACACGCTATTGGGACCTGCAAATCGAAATTGGACGGATTTGGGAAAAGAAGGCTATTTAATGCGAATAAAAGTTGGTGCACTAGGAGCAATACCATCAAATCTTCAAAAATATCTGGATTATATAGGCCTTCAAATTGTAACAACTGCCCAGCTACAAAAAAGCAGCCTTATTTGGAACAGCACATATTTTACGAAGATATCTTTGCAATTCTTAGTTTCTTGGATAGGAACCGAATTCTAAAGAAGCCATTTCCAGTCAAAGATCAGGCGACTGTGATAGAAATGGATAATAATAATAATAATAATAATAATAATAATAAATAATAATAAATAATAATAATAATCTATCCATGCATCCACCCATGCGCTATTAATAATTTCAAGTGGTGTCTGTCTGTCCCCTTTATAGACTCGGTTCCTGTGAGAGATACATCTAATCATCTTTTAGTGCATTATTTTGGCCGTTTAGGAGACGCTAGGGTGGGAAAGGGGGGAAGGGACAGATTAGTTCCACTTTTGTAGTTTTTTTAGTTTAAGTATTTTTCTTTTTCAAAAATTCAGTGTTTATACATGTCAATGGAATTTTGTGTGCGTGGATCAGTTTGAAATGTCATGGTTTTATTACCAATGGGATTTGTTAATTTGATTGAGCGCGTAGAGCTCCCACCAGCAACAGCATACGAACCGCTGACTTAGAAAATACATTTCTGGAGTACTATCCCACTGTATTTCATCTGTACTCAGTATTTTTGGCTCGCATTTGAAAAAACCGGAAATATAAAAAGAAAGGTAAAAGAGTATTCAAGGCCTAACCACAAAGTGACCCTTTCTTCCTAAATTGCCCCAATATTACCCTTTTAAATGAGTCCTATTTTAATAGTATTGTTATTAAACTAATTCAACGCCTTTCCGAAAAATTTTCTGATTCCAAATTTTAAGAAGTAATTTTTTTTTTAATTTTTCACCATTTTTAAACAATTTTATTTGCAGTGCAGATATTTAAATTAATTTTTCTCTCATTGAGCAAAACGTTTTGTCCCAATACTTTTTTTCCCGTTTTTAAAACCGATCTTAACACTACTATTTTTTTTATTATGAAGCATAGAACAGTTTTGTATGTTTATTAAATTATGAAAAAAATAGTCAACCAATCAATCAATTTTTATTTTTCCGTTTTTAAAACGGGCGTTAATACTAGTATTTTCTCTAAAGTGTTATAAATATTGGTTAATTCTATGTATCCATGTATGATGCCTCGATTATATAAAACGAAAATGTGCTCCTTTTATCCGCTTTGACGGTAAAATCATTCTTGTTAAAGTTTGTTTTCTCCATCGAGAAATATGAAACAGAGCGCGAACAAGTTCGCAGATGATACAGCCGAAATGCATGTAGGTATAATAATAACACGTGCTCAAATGGTACGGTTTTGATACCCCCTTAAAATTTTCTGTGCTAATATATGAACATATGCCAAGTAATATATTAAACAACTCTTAACGGTGTGTCATGAACAAATATAACGAGCAATTAATGAGAGTCAAAATTAGTTTAGTTTTACGGTTCTAATGGTATACGATGTTGGTGCCTTTGGGACTTTGATAGGCCATGTAATGTATCAAACAGAACTCGTATCGGCGTGTCAAGAATATATATAACGAGCAAGAAGTAGAAGTCGAAATTATGTTAGTAGTACATGTTCTAATGGAATCATTTTTGTACCATTGGGAACTTTTAATGCTAACATGTGGCATGTAATATATCGAACAACTCGTAACGACGTGTCATGAATGAATATAATGAATATTTAATCATATCCGGAATTGGTTTAGTAGCACTTATTCTAATAATACTGTTTGGTACCTTTGGAAACTTTCAGTGCTAAGATATATCAAACAACCTGTAACGAAGTGTCAGGAATGAATATAAAGAGTAATTAATTATACACGGAACGGGTTTAAAATACACATTCTATAGGTACCATATATTATCATTGGAAACTTTCAGTGCTAAGATATACACGATCTTGCCAAAAGTAATCGGACACTTTCGGTTTTAGACGTTTTGTCGAATATCTAGAAAAATACTTGACGAATTATCCTGAAATTTCAGGGGTGTAAAAAGGATGTTACACCTCATATATTTCAGCGAAGGTTTTCTCCCGAAGGCAAATAGGGGAACAGCAAAGAAGTGAACCAAAAAAATAATTTTTGGATTCACCCTGTAAAAAATAATGCTTGAAATGCATTGCAAGTGTAGCATATGCTTAAGAGGCTTGTTTTACTTTTCTGTGTCCATTTGTATGAGAATAGCACGTATATTCATGGAGTTTCTTTAAAAAGGTCGAAATGTTTTCGTAAGTTTTTTGTTTATAACACGCAGGATGTTCAACTCAATGCAATTTCATTTACAGGAAACTTGACAAATCAGAATACAGTATAGACAACACCCTGCAATCAGAATAGAAAAATATTAAAAATTTGATGAAATATGAGCATTTTTACTAAATAATGTTTAACTGCGCATGCGCATGCGTTACCAAATTGTCTTTTGCATAATTTATTAGGCAAATATATAGAGCTACTCTTATAAAAAGCCCAAGCAAATGTCTTGAAAATTCAGGAGATAATATAATATATAATATTAGAAATGAAAAAATAGATAATATTTATAAGAGAAAAGAACGAGACACAGAAACCCTGGAATA